>CM076578.1:750320364-750441479 GCA_034641835.2 Pinus albicaulis
AGGATTGTTTCCTTTAATGACTTGCTACCTGATAAGTCAAATTCTTCTATAAAATATGTTCCTTTTTCCCAAATTGATAAAGATTGCTAATATGCCACTTGTATGTATGCTCTGATTTATTTTTCCTCTTTTTCCCCACAATTTAAGAAAGAAATCATCAATATTTTATCTATGTTAGAAACTTTTGGAATTCCACTAGATTAAAGTTCATTTTCCTGGTCAAGAATAAAGAGAAACTTATTTTTAATTGATTTGTCTTCTTCTACCAATGAATCATTTCTTTCATCCAAATCTTTGATTTCTTGATAAAATATCGAGATTTTATTCTTTTTTTTTGGTAAAAGTTTGATTGATTCTTCCTTAGAATCAAGCAAATTTGTAAAGCTTGATCTTTGAAAATATTGAGACTCTATGTTTCCTGTTGATTCTCATTCAGTTGATATCTGAGAGATTCAATTTCCTGTTGCAAATATGTGACAAGAATGGCATAATTGTTTTCGACTTCTTCTTTCCATATACGACTTTGATCTTCATGCAATTTTATCAATTGCTCAATCTCTTGTGCATGTTTTTCATTTGCTTGTTCCAATTGCTTCTAAAAATTCTTTTGCAAGTTTCTCTTTCTACAACAAAACCTTGAATTAAAGTAGAAGAATTGTGTTGCCAGTTTTCTTCACTAAAAAATTCATTTTTCTTCAGTTTTTTATCCAAAACTTTAATTTTATGTAAACTATGATCATAAGAAGTTGTAAGATCATTCAAATGATACTGATTATGATTGAAAAAATATCCTAAAGTTTGGGAATATTATTGAGCTTTTTCTTTTACGTCTCCATGATCCCGACCACTGGATTCATATACAGTTTCCAGAGCATCATGTTTCTTTTTTTTCTTTTCTTTGCACAACTGATTTTGTTTGAGTATTAAAGTAATAATTTGTCATAGAAGGAATAGTATTCGCAATTGGCTCTAACTCAACAACTAATTTAAACAAGAATGATTCCCAATAAATCTTAGTAGAAATCAGTGTTATTGATGTCTGAGGAGATACAATAGATATAATATCCAATTTCTTATATGATTCCATTTTTTTTGCTCATTTTCCTTATTGCTGGTTTGAGTAGACACATGTTTTTCTTTCTCCTTAGGTACTTCAATTTCTTTGATTTACGTGGTTTATGGTTTCTCTTGCTCTGTAGAGAATTAATGACAATGATCTGCTGTTCATTCGTGTCTTATTTTTTCGGAGTCTCTGCTCTTACTATATCTTCTTGTTCCTCTTGCAGTTTTTTCATTGCTCTGGATTCAACTTCTTTACCTGTGACAACAAAACCTTCTATGTTTTCAATTTCTATTTCTTTGTCCTTCTGAGAAACAATAAGAGGTTTTGAACTGAGTTCGTTGAAATTGAGCTGCAAAAATTCAGTAGCTTTAACTGTTCGAATGAAATGTTGAGGTGCAGATCCTTTTCCCTTAGGAAAATTTCAAATAGTTCTTCCCTAAATTCTTGCAATTGTCGTCTTGTTTCAGGATGCAAGATTTTTCCTCTTTGGACAAATGGCTGAAAATCATTAATGTATATAAGCATGTCATCGAAAGGTGGCTGTTGATGAGTACATTTTTTAATATAACTGATTGTTATATAATGAAGACCAATGAGACCATGAAGATCATAGTCATAATAGGGAAAAGTAAATAACCAAATTTCATCAAGCTCCTCGGCTTCCTTGAAGCCGTGCCCTTTTTCCCAGATATTAATGTAACCAAATTTTATTGAAAAATTAGGCCAGAGTTTCTTTTGCAGTTTGCTCAAATTTTTGGCTTGTCCATTCAAAGCAACTTGATTAGCCATTTATCTCAAATCAAGTCTTTCCGGGATATATTGGGGCAGAAGATTGGTACCAAATTCACTTCCAAAAACTCTGATGTAAGAAAATAATTTTTCAACAAACAAGTGCCCTATTGATTCCAGGCCTTTTTTCATATTATGAGTCATTCCAGGAGGTGTGTTCCAAACAAGATTTGATACAGAGTAATTAAAACATAGTTGAAAATATCATTAAAATTGTATTTAAAATTACACTCCCGGAGAATAGGAGCATGATTTTGAATCATCAATTACTGGTGAGATGTATAATTCCATTTCATGATGGGAAATGGGACTGAGGATATAACAACATCCATCAGATATGCATACAAAAAATACATTTGAGTCGGGGGGGAGATGACACTAATAATTTTATTGAATCTGTGATATTTTGTGACAAGATGTCAATCCAGTTTAGGTGTCTCCCGTCATTCAAAATACTATGGATTATTGGAATCCATTTAATTTTGCAATGTTTAGGATCTTGCTCCCCATATAATATGCTTATCATTTTAATAAGCACTCTGATAGGCTTCTTAAAAATAGCTATTGGGTACTCCTTTTTTTCTTTGAGCTTGAACCCTATTACTTCTTCTCTCAACCAATATTTAATTACTACATCGTAATTGTCTTAAAATTTCCTCAAGATAGTGCTTCGAAATTGATAAACGAAGTCAACATCAAGTTGGATTTCCGTGGGACTGAGATTATATGTGGCCGATAAGTTTTCATATTTCCAGGAGGCTACAACAATTTGTTGATAATCAGATATTGTTCGGGTTTTAATATCAATGTGAGAGAGAATCCATGAAATCATGTCATAATAGGGGAAAATTCTTGCCCTAGTTTTTCTTTTATGTAACTTTGTCATTTTGATTGTTTCAAACCGAGTGTTCTTTGCTTGAGTAACTCTTGTGTTTTTTAGCCACTGTATTTGCTCAAAGAATTCAAATATCTCCTCCCAGATCATGGTGCATGTTTTTTGGGTTTTGTAGGTTGTATCTGACAATAGTCATGAGCTGAAGTTGACTTGTTGTGCTGGTGCATCATCCATTCCCTTAATATTTTCTCTAATCTTCTCTATTTGTTGCTTTTCTTCTGCAGATTTTCCCTTTTTCCCCATTTATAATCTGTGAATAGTAACAGAGGATATATAACCTTTTCCAATTTAAAATTCAAAATTGAATTCAAGAATCTCTAAAAAAAATAACGCTATGCTTACACAATTTTTTTTGAAACCAGTGCTACTTTTCTTTAACTGAGTGCTTTTTGCAACAAGACTTAAGAAAACAACATGCAACTAGAATATCCTAAAATCTTAAATTTCCCATTGTATATTTTGCTTGTTTTTTGGAATTTTAGGAGCTGTAAATATCAACAAAGCATACATAAGTTTTGATTATTCAAAATTTGGAATCGAATTAAAGAATTTGTAAAAAAAATTGACATTAGGCTTACAAAGAATTTTTTCAGATTGATATTGTATTGCCTCAATTTAGTTTTTCTTCAAACAAGAACTAAGAGAACAACTTCCACCCAAAAGATCTTAAAATTTCAAATTTTTTCTCAGACAATTTCTCTTCTTTGGCATTGACCTGTAAATGCCAATACAATATACATAAGTTTTGCAAATTTAAAATCTGAATTTGAACTCTAGAGTCTCTGAAAAAAATGATCTTGTGGTTACAAAGAGTTTTTTGAAACTACTATTGTGTTTCCTTAATCCAATTTTTCTTTCAACAACGCTTAATAAAAGAACATGTAGGCAAGATAGCCTAATTTTTTTTTTTTTTTTTAAACATGAAAAACACAAACAAACATGTGCATTAATTTCTTGTAAACATGCCAACTGTTTTTATTTTTCGGGAATCTAAAAATCCATTAGAAAATTTATTATTGATTTAGAAAACAATCACTTGAACACGAAACTAGAAAATTTTGAAAATATTTGTTACAAAGCTCATTGCACATATATTAAAAAAATAGTATTTATTCCAATAATCATTCGGTTGGGAGGTTGTTCGGTCAAACAGTTGCACGATTTCTTATTTTAAAATTAATTTTCCATCTCTCGACCACCACTATAGCATAATGTAGTTTTGTCTTTAGGCCAAGTAGAGGAACAATCGACTGGTTGGGCAGTTGATTGATTTTTTGCATATTTGATCAAATGTGAACAATAACAAGGTATATATATGTTCCTTTTATTTGAAATTAGGACTTCAATGCACCAATTTGTAAAATAACATTTTGGTTACATAGTTTTTTGAGAAATTTCTGCTATATTCTCTTAATTCAATGTTTCTTCGAACCAGGGTTAAGAAAACAGTATCCAGGAAAAATAATCTTCAATTTTAAATTTTGTTTAAAATAAAAAAAGATGACAATTAATTCTATTCATTGAATTCTTGTCACCAGTTCAACTATTTTTCTTATCCTAAATTGAGAAAGCACAAAGAAATTTGTTATTGTTTCAACATAAAATTAATTTAACCTAAAACATAAAATTTTCAATTTCTATATAAAAACGATTCGGATCTTGGGGGGAGACCCCCAAGATCTAAAAGATTGAAAGATACCTCTTGCTGCAACTTTGTTGATAACTTATGTTATAGGCGATGAAATAGAATTTTGTCAAAGACCCATTTGAGGTGTTGAAGATATATTTCCATTGATTTAAGGCATTTGAAATTTGATGACCTTTGGGGTGAGAAAATGATTCCCCAAACTCATAGGATGCGCGACGGCACAATGTTCCAAACATGTGTAACTTCAATTGCTCATATCTCTCAAACCGAGAAACAAAATCAAATTTCGTAAATAACCCATTTGAGAGAATAAAAAATAATTTCAAATGAGACATTTTTCATTCTCTAATATGATATGTGGATACGGTAGAACTTGCATGAAGTTTGATGAATATGACTGAAATATCTTTCAAATCCTCATTCCTATGGAGCCATAACTTGAATTTGGATTTACGCTGGAACAAAATAAAATACAGAAATAAACATAAACACAGAGATGCAGCAGAAATAAAACTTCATTTCATTAATATCAAATCGCTAAAATATGCTTATAGACATAATACACATAAACTAGCTAGGGCGATGGTAACTTATCTCTGAGAAGAGTTGTGGTGGCTACATGCCTCTGAACTGTGTTATAATGATGCTAAAGGGTATCTTTATTATTTAACAATAAGAGAAAAACCCTAAACAACCAAAACCCTAATACGAGGAGATGTAAGACTGAGTTTATGGGCCCGTTGGGGTTAGTTGGGCAGCCAACTTCCTCGGCTCGTAACTTGGTCATATTATCTCCATTTGGCGCGTATGATACCTCACTGGAAATATCTCTCCGAGGAATACATTGTTTATGACCTCAAAACGGCTCCGGAAGTTCAGGACCCAAAACATCGCTAAAAATAGTAAATAAGAAAACTGATAAAACTGACTAGGTGGAATAGGCACGTAGCCACCAATATCCACCTGGATCATTCCTCCTCCCTTAGGAAGCAATGGTCCCTACTGCGTGTAAAGCCTCGATGAGGTGGGAAAATTTCTATTGAACTCTGGTGAACCAATTTCCTTGGTGAAGGAGTTGGCTTGCTTTGAAAACTCGGTATAGATGGATCCTTTGCTGGCGGGTGTTCTTGATCTACATGTCCATGATCCGATCAGTTGTGGCTTGTTCCATACATTTTGGGTTTAACTCTGTTGGTGTGAGTTGTTCTACCATGTCGGATGTGTTCAGTAGAAGTGGAAAGTAGGGCTGAAGGCGGTCCACATTGAACACTGGATGCAGACCAAGGAATGGTGGAATACTGAGCTCAAAGGCATTATCCTCTACAACCTTGGTGATTGTGTATAACCCATATCAAAGTGGTGGGGTCTAGCGAGACGCTCCTTTTGAAAATGTAGCCAAACTGTGTCGCCCACCTGGAACTTGTGTGGCACTTGATGTTGTTCCTGGCGCTGCTTGTACTTGGCATTGGATTTCTCCAAGATGTCGTGGACCTACTTGTGGACGTGCTGGATGTGTTAAATAAATCTGGCTGCTTTATCAACTTTAGACAATACACGTGTGGATTCTGTCTGTGTGGTCGCATGAGGTATGGCAACATTAGGTAGTGACACACATGGGGTCAGATCAATGGAATGCTTGACTTGACAATGTAGAGAAACCTCTGCGAGTGAGGAATCAGTTGTCCCGATCAAAAAGCTTTTCACAAATACTTTCACAACATTCATTGAGTCAACAATTCTATCTATAATCTAATCTTTTCTCATCTTCACAACAATTGACTAATAAAATTCATTTCTCCCAAGTCCAGTGATATCTTTAGCTGATAGATACCACATAATTTTTGTGTTCAAAAAATTTATTCCATGCCATTTCAAGAAACCCAAAAGACATGAACCCCTATACTGTGTACTTGTGCTTGCATGGATTGCCATTATTCTGGGACATTTATTATGTCATTGCCAAGTGACATATACGTTTCAGGTTTTGGTTTTAATCTGCACCATACAAACACAAATTTCATTTTTTTTTTGAGATTTCTATTGTCTACATTAGGTTTTGGCATTCCCCAAGAGTTGAAGCTTGCACACCGCCATCACCATCAAAGCTACATAGACCGAGGCAAGGCTTCAACACCTTCATTTCGTCCTGTACATTGCATTTGGCACCTTCCTTCTATCCTGGACATTACATTTTGCAACATCCTTCCATCTTGTACATTGCATGACTCGATTTACAGAGGCAAAAACTAAATGCTATACATATGTACTTTGGATATTAGTGTATATATACTTTGCAGTGTCACAAATTTTGTAATTGCTTCATATTTAAATTTATTCTTTTCAGAAAACCCCCTGTCGTAATGGACTCACGAAAAGTCGAGAGCCACACAAAAACTTTTCGTTTTGTGGTGCGACTGTAGAACGAGTACAAAAATATAACATACGACAAACCCACATGAAAATAGTGAGTGTAACAATAATCACGTTGTTTTTAGCCAAACCACGGACAATTCTTTTAAAAAACAATGAGACATTAAGATGAGTCCATGAGGTGGATAGTGTATTTAGTCTACAATAAGACATTTAAATGAGTCCATTAGGTGGATAGTGTATATAATCACTAAAGTATCATGTTATTAGTCACGTGCTCTTAATTTTTATCTCTTTATGTGTGGTTTTGCTAATATATTTAGAATTTAGTCTAATCAACTATATCATTTTCTCATCTATTTTTTTATTAAATTAAATTTAAAATTGTATAAAAACTCAAGGATAGATGTCATTCTCTATTGTCTTTGTCTCCCTCAAGCTCCATACTATGATATAATGGATTTTAAATATGTGAAAAGAGTGAAGCCTCATGTCTCACCCATGCCAAACATTTATATACTATTTTATTCTAACAAGTTAATCTACCATGTCCTGATAAATTCTAGTATTGTGACTTGTAGTATTGGACGTTTTCATGGCACAACACATTATTTTGGATATATTCTCATTCTCACATGTTATACTAGAATATTGTAGTACTTATTTTCTTGTTGCAATTAATCCAAGTTATATTAGCTTATTGTATGTGTGTTTTTTTTCTCCCTTTTAGACTAATAATTTCTAGGTTTTTTTAAATAATTAATTATATTTGTATAACAAAACACAATTTACAAGGTAGAATTGTGGAAAAAAACAAAGGCAATGACAGTGCTACCACATGGCTCTTGTGTTACTATAACTTTCTTTTTAAATTTAACCTCTTGCTACATTCTTTAGAAGATATAGAAAAACTCAAATTTTGACTGTATTTTATTGTCCATATATTTTACTTGATTATTTCCTTCCATATACCCACTCTTGTTTCTTTGCACCTCTAAGTGCAGTTACTAGTATACACTTCATGAATAAAGTAAACATTTAAAATACAATGAAATGGATTGAAATGAAAGTGATAATTATATTCCACCATCTCATTTTCATAATCAATAATAAGAAATGATATTATTTGATGATTAGACAAGTTCAAATTGGAATATTAAGTTTGAAGGCGTTGATATATATATATATATATATATATATATGGCTATTTACACAAAATTCTAATGAAATTTATGCAAGTATGAACAAGAACCATGTGGTGGCATGTCACTACTTATTTTTATACATGACTAAGGTGCATCTCGTTTTTAGTTTATCTAGTTATAATGTTATTTGTGAACTATCCCATTTGAATTTCTAATTTCAAAATATTAAAACTTAATTTCTAAGTGTAATTTTGTAGAGTATTCTTAATTAAAGAAACACATGAGCTTTCGATTATATATATATATATATATGAACTCAAGCTATTTTGATTGGCATAGTTTTTTTGTTTTTTTTTGTTTTTTCAAAAAAATTACTTATAACTCTTTTTTTTTGCAAAATGACATTTGTGTCTTTGTTTTTATTATTATTTGAATAGGACAAAATATTTCTCTTTGCTCGTTTACTAATATTTACAGTTACTAATTTGATAGAAAGTTTATTTCTTAAAACAAATGAGTAAATAGTTAGAGTTGTTTGACATTTGTTCTAGTTTGCATTAGATCAATGAACAAAAATAAACAATAGAAAAGAGTTTTTATTGATTATTGGTGTTCATGAGTTTTAATGTCTATGTGAAAATCTCAACAAAGGTTTTGATATGAGTTCCATTATAAAAAGAATGTACATCTGTTGTAATATTTCCAATAACAAAAAAAATGGACATCGAGTGTGAGGGCATGAATTGTGTAAATAGGAATGTAAAATTCGTGGTAAGGATGATATAGTTTATTGTGCAAAGAAGAGACACGAGCTTGAAAATAGGCATTAAAGGTTGATTGGTCCATGGGGTAAAGGAAACGTTTCCTGAGAGTTAGTGGCCTGAGAAAGATATTCAGCTCCATGTTTATTTGAAATAATACAAATAGAAAATGTGAGCTAGATTTATGGAGTAATTGCAAGATCAAGCATGTAATAGTAATGGAGGGACAATTTAATAACATGATGACTCTAAGTTTTCTAGTCGTAATTGTATTTAGAGCTAAATACTTGTTAGAATTGAATATAAGAACATAGTAATTCACATAGTACTTTCTGACGAAATGTGTTAGTATTTGGTCAATTCCTTCTGCTGGCTTTGTGTTCAATAACTCTTTTATTGGAACTTTGGGCACACCTAGTCTGGAAACAAGGTTCAACATGGAATCTGTCGTCACATTGTGGCTGATCTTATAGGAATAATTGTTTCCATGGAGATAATGATAAACACATATTACAAGAAACAATAACACAACAAAAACTAGTGGAATTTATTTTCTTGAGGAAACCTGTACAACAATGCTCAAAAGAACACTAACTTTATTGTGCCATAAACAATCATAAACATTTTAACAGGAAATAGATGATCCAGTTATATTATAAGCATTACCAATGTTAAAAGGAATCAAGGTGCAACTATGACTACAAGAATTCATATGTTTGTATTCAATTAACATTGAAAATTGTTGACAAGTGGAAAAAATCCTATTGTAGCAAGTTAGTATGGTCAATAAAATTTCCATATATATATATATATATATATATATATATATATATATATATTATTTTGGTTTTATTTAGATGTATATCACTTGTAACTAATGTCTGGGTTATCATTGTGGTTATGATTATGCATGGGTAGATGTTCCCTATGCTTATATGCAAAAGTAAATAAGTTAATCTAGTAAGAAATAACAATTACAATGTGTTTGAAGTTCAGACTAAAGAAGAGTCTTATAACAATTTTCCTAAACTCTTAATGATATCATAAATAATGCAATAAGTGAAGTTAAGTGCCTCAAGAATCTAGTTTATAAAACAAGATCTCTTAGAAAAATTGGGTTCTGAGACGCTTTGTATTAATGCACAAATTTATAACAGAGATATTGTGTTTGACATATTCAGTCAATATGTACGTCGAGATATATGTCTACAAATATACTATTATGATAGGAACAATATGGGAAATGTGAAACGAATCTTCTGGGGCCGATTATGTCTTACGGTGGAACTTGGATAGGCTTTAGCTGTTGTTGTGCATGAATCTCCATTTTCACCACAGGGAGATTGGCAATGAGGGTCACAAGTCCTTTTCAATAGCCAAATGTATTGGCTACTCATGAGAAATCTTGAGAAGCTGTTGAGGGAGTTTGTGAGCATCTTTAAATAGTTGGCGTGTCACATCGATGTGCAAGTCGGTTGTGAGGTGGTGCCATGCTTCTGTCAGATAAGAGTTTTAGGAGTGCCTATGCTTGTATGCGAGGAATTCACTATCCGAAGGCAAAGAAGCACCAAGGGATAGTAAATTACTCAATGTATCTATCACCCAAGCTTAGAAGGGATAACGCCGTGGACCGCCTCAGTATGTCTTCGACGGAGTGGAGAGGTGATCGTTTAGATCTACAAGTGAAATGAATCATTGAGACCAAGTCGTAATCGAGAGAATTAGGTGGAAGTAGATTATGCAACATTATACTTTCTCTTTAGGAAGAATGCAGAAATGTCGACTAAAGGCTTTGCATGGTGCAAAGAAAAAGAGCCATGATACAACCATCCTTGAATAATAAGAAAGGATGTTGACTGTGGAGAAAATATGAATTTATAGAAAGAATTGGATAAGGTTTATCCTTTTGCAATTATGTTAAGTCCCTATATTAATAGTGTAGCCCCTTATTATTGTTAGTGTAAACCCCTTATTGTTATTATTGTACCCTTGTAACCCCCATTTTGTTATTATTGTGCCCTTAAATTATTATTGTTAGGTCGGCTAGGATTACATTGTGGCCCACTAGGATTACATTATGGCCCCATGGACTCCTATATATAGAAAGGAGGTTTGTAAATTGTATCATCCAAGAATTGTTCATTTATGTAATGTATTGGAGTTTTCCCCCTCGAAGTGGCTCATTTCTAAGGCGTTTATATCTCTTTTCTTCTCTTTTTGGAGCTGGTTACACAACATTTGGTATCAGAGCTTTGGATTCTAGGGTTTCGTTGCTCCAAACAGGTAATCGTGGCATTTTAGCTGTAACTTTTTTTCTACGAAGTATCAGAAGCTGAAATTTTTAGGGTGCGAAGCCGAAATCTTGAGGAAGCTTTTATAAAAATTTCCAGAGTTTGGTTTGCAACAATTTCGAATATGATGCAGCAGAAGTCGGTATTTTTAGGAGCTCCTAAACAGGTCATACATTAACATTTTAACTATAACTTTTTTCTACGTAGGGTCAGAATCTGAAATTCATATGGTGCGAAGCCTAAATCCTGAGGAAATTCTTAAAAAAAAATTCAGAACTTGGTTCACAATATTTTTGGAGATATGATCTGTGGAAGGTAGTGCTTTTTCAGGCTCCTGAATTTCATCTCAAAGAGGTGATGGTGGGAAAAGTTCAATAACTCTCTCTCTGAAGATTGGATTGGAGTGCCGTCAAAAGTGGTCACAAGTACACAGCCTGTAGTTTCTTCGCTATCAATTTCGGAGACAAAGGACAAAACAGTGACACGTGGCAAGTCGTACAAGTTCGCTCTACTGAACCAGTCCAGAATTAGGTCATTGTGGGAGATTGGACACAACTTTGTCTTGGAGAATCAAAATCAGGTCAGACCTGTGGCATTTGAAAGAAGCTTCAGAGGGCTACTACAGGGCTGAATTTCAGATATTGAATATTTTAAATTACAGAGATAATTCAATTTCAATATCGAACTCCTCAAAGCAAGTAAAAGGTCTGTATTGTTTTTCCCGAATTGCATAAATCTTGTTTGAAAAATCAGTTTAAAGCGATTCCAAGGACCTATTTAGCATATATTTCAGTATTTTGTTCTGAAATGCCTCCTAAAAATAATTCAACACCCATTAAGCCCTCAGAAATATATACTATGATGCATGAAGTGGAAGAATTGCAGTATGAGATATCAAAATTACGGTACCAAGTGCAACAAATTTCGATCTTACGAAGAGCAACCGAAGCTGAAATAGATGTTTTAAAAGAAGAAATGGAGGCTAAGTTGCATGGTTTGAAGGATAAAATAATAGCTAATATGGATGATAAATTAGTGGAAGATGACATTGAGCATCAACAACAAGTTCTCCAACTCTCAAAGGATAACCTAACTTTGGTGCAGAATCTAATGAAACAACTGGAAGATCAACATCACATCGAAAGAAGTTATGAAGCAGTCACAGAAACAAGAAATCAACAATTACGATCAATTTCAGAGTATCTCAGCAAGTGTAAGAACTTTCTTGTAGAATATTTCACATGGGAGGATGAGAATTTTATACAGAAGCATCAAGAAATAATCAAGCGTTGAGGACAACACTTGTTTGAAGGAGAGGGGCATGTTAAGTCCCTATATTAATAGTGTAGCCCCTTATTATGTTAGTGTAGCCCCCCTTGTTGTTATTATTGTACCCCTGTAACCCCCATATTGTTATTATTGTGCCCTTACATTATTATTGTTAGGTCGGCTAGGATTACATTGTGGCCCCACTAGGATTATATTGTGGCCCCATGGACTCCTATATATAGAAGGAGGTTTTGTAAATTGTATCATCCAAGAATTGTTCATTTATGTAATGTATTGGAGGTTGCCCCCTCGAAGTGGCTTATTTCTAAGGCGTGGATATCTCTTTTCTTCTATTTTTGGAGCTGGTTACACAACAAATTAGAATCATGGGCAAGAAAACTTTTGGTTGGTGCAACGAGATTCTCCTGTTGTATGATTGGAAATTGGAGATACGATATCTGCAGGGTTCAAACAATGAGGTGAGTAATAATGAGTCTGGGGCATGCTATAATAGTTTCATAATAGCATATGAAAAGTAGCGATGAAAGTCACTTAGTACAATTTCAGGCGGTCAAACACTTTGTTTTCCTAGTCATTCAGTGTTGGTGCTCACGTGGTCAGAAGGTTGCGTAGTCGGGAGGCTACAATATTTTTTTTTAAATGTTTTTGGATTCGATCTTTGACTTAATTCTAGAGAAAAGAAAAGAAAAAAATGTTTATGGATTTAGTTTTTGTACATTTTTTTATTCACAAAAGAAATAAAGCCTTCTTGCACACCTGATATCAGGAATGAAAATTATCCTGTGAATTTTCATATTATATGTTTTATGTCAAAAAATTACGGAACAAATACATAAATAAGACTAAATATTTAGTAGTTTATTCTCAAACGCAAAAACTACAAAATTATTGTCCATAATGTGAGTGATATATATATTGTTGATATTGTATTGATCGTAGTTGGGAGGTTGGACAATCGGGAAATCGAATAGTCAAGTGTTCTTTATTTTATAATTTATTTATTCTATGGTGATCTCGACTATAAAAGAGTGGGGTGGTTTTATTACGTCGTGTACTTTGATAGTTGGTAATGTCGAGGTTGGGAGGTTGGGTAGTTTCAGATTCGCAAAATTAGGAGGTCGACTGAGTTGATAGTCGGGAAGTCGAGCCAATTATTTATAAAATTGTAGTGACTTTGAGTTGTAAGTTGGGTGGTTAGAAGGCCGGGTAGTTGGAAAGTACAAGCGGGTATTTTTTTAATTAGGATGATCAAACAGTCAAGAGATGAGACAGTCGAATGTTTTTTTGTTTTATGATTGATTGATTGTATTGTGACCTTGACTATAACATATTTGGGTAGTTTCATTAGGTCGGGTAGTTTGACCGTAGAAAATGCTGAGGTCTAGAGTTTAGGCCGATTAATTTTAAAAAATCATAGTTACTCTGTGTTCTTAGTCGAGTGGTCGTGAGGTTGGGAAGTCAAAAGGTTCTATTCCTTTTTTACAAAATGTTTATATATCTGACTTTATATTAATATTCAAAAAAAGAAAAAAAGATTTCTTAAGTGTTTTATTTTTTATTCATTTTGTGATGTACAAAAGAAAAAAATAGGACTCTTGCGATGCAAATTATTTTGCGAGTTCTTAAATTATATGTATCATACCAAAAAATCACATAACAAAGAAATAATGAGACTAGATTTTCAGTAACTTATTTTCAAAGCACAAGAAGTACAAGATTACTAACGAGACTGTAGCGTACTCACACACACACACACATATTTTTGAGGTAATCGTGCAGTCGCGAGGTCCAAGAGTCTAAGGTTTTTTGTTTTTTTTTGTGATTTAATTTATTCTATCTCAACCTGGAGTAAATCATAGTGGATTGAATTCATTAGGACCTGTAGTTTCATAGTGCGAGAATGCTAAGATCGGGAGGATTGTTTATAAAAAAGTAATTGTGCTCAATTGGATCTTCTAATCGTGTGGTCGGAAGATCTTGTAGTCGGCAGGGTGTATTTTTTTACAAAATTTTTCTCGATCTGACTTGTGAATTAAGTTTTCAAAAAAAAAAAAAAAAAAAAAAGTTTATGATTTTTATTTTTAGTTGTTTTGTGATGTGCAAAAGGAAAAAAAACCTGTTGTAAACTTGATAGAAAGAATGTAAATTATTCAGTGTATATTTAGACTATAAGTTTCACACCAAAAAATTAGAGTCGAATTGGTCGAGGAGTGTCAGTACTTGAGCGTGTCTAGAGAAACCATTCAAATGACAATGCCGACCCCTGACCTCACAGTCGGGCCAATCTTCGACTTGCTTTCAATAGAGACCACAAAAAAATATGTCCATATAATCATCCGTGCTTACAACTGCAGTTTCTGAGCTCATAGCTATCTCAACCTTTGGCTTGCTTGTATGGAGGCCCACACAAGAAACATATGTGTCTATAATATATTATTTTGTTTTTCCATTTAACATATTATTTAATAACTGTAATTTAAAACACTTTACCTTTTTATCAATAAAGAAAATAAAATCAACATTATTTTTATAAGAAAAATTCATTTAAAGAAATTCCACATAAAATATCATAATTTTTAAAATATAAAAGTTTAGCACAACAAACCAAAAACTAGGCACAACTTAAAAAAAATTAGTATCAAAACGTTTAAAAGATATCAACTCCTTATCCCTTGTTTAAATAAAAAAATAATGTAAATATAGTTCATAAATTACAAAATTAGAAAACAATGAACTTAAAAACCAGTTCCAACTTCAACACCGCTCCAGCCTTAGCATTTTCCAAAATGGGTTGGAGTTCTACGTTTTCATTGTGATTATTTTCCACAGACACGCCGACTGCTTGACCATGAAGTCGAGGCCGACATCGTCTGCGTATTTTCTAAGATTGCAAAGAAACACAAAAAAACTGAAATAGAGAACGATGTAGCTATTGAAATCATAAGTTTGTATGTTATGTGACACTATAAATTGTTTCTATAAATTGAGTAACGGCTTCTCGAATACCAGATTTCATGTTTGTTTGTTTCTATATTTATATCTAGCAACACATTTGCACGTTTTTTTCCTTTGGTATCAATAACATCAAATTACAAGAGTTCTCTAGGTACAATTTTATTAAGAATTAAACACTTGAGAAAATTGAGTACAAGAACATAGTGTGAGAAGAAAACATAAATGCCCAATATGTTTTAGATACCTATGCTGCAACAACATATTGCAACTATTATATCACGAAAATGCATTGCTCTATGACAATTGCATGTAAACAAATTTGAAAAACAAAATCGCATATCTTGTCAAGACAACAAAATTCAAGCTTTTCGGAAACTTAGAAACATATTGCTAAGTACACAACAAATGTCAACTAGACAAACAATGCACATTGTTTTGTGTTTGTTTTTGTATTGAGTTTGAATTCTATTTGAACTGGAAAAGAAACACATGTTCTAAAAATATTGATATTGTTAGAACAATAAACTGATGACTCTGAGTTTTCTAGGCACAGTTGTATTTAGAGTTAAATACTTGAAATAATCAAATACAAGAACATAGTGATTAAAAAAGTAGTTTTTGACGAAATGTACAAGTATTTGGTTTACTTTTTTTGCTAACGTTGTGTGTAATAAATATTTTGTTGGAACTCTGGGCAGACCCAGTGTGGAAATGAGGCTCAACATAGAATATGATATCATGTTGTACTTGATTTTATAGGCATAACTATTTCAATGGATATAATGACAAACTTATATTACAAGAAATGATAGCATAACTAAAACTAGTGGAACATATTTTCTTGAGGAGACCAGTACAACACTGCTCAAAATAATACTAGTTTTACAATGCCATACACAACCATAAACATTTTAATAGGGAATAGATGGCTCTGATATATTATAAGCATTAGTAATGTCAATAGGAATCAAGGTGAAATTATGACTGCAAGAATTGATATTCTTGTATGCAATTTACAATAAGAATTGTTGTCAGGTGGAAAAAATCCTCTTGTAACAAGTTAGTATGTGGTCAATCAAAGTTTGATTTATATTTTTATTTTCTTCGTTTGCTATGGCTGTATATGACCTATAACAAAGGTCTCGCTGCTTATTTAAAACTAATATTACACTAAAATCTACAATTCAATACAAACATTGATGGGCATGAATATAATATTTTGAAGCAAAATCAATATTATGTACTTGAAAATTTTGGGCCACTCTTGTTACATAGGACAATAGATATTCTAGCTTCAATACCTTAAGCGATTGGATCATGTATTTTTCCATAAAGATACTCAACTAGACACTTTGACATATTGTCAATTGAGAAAAAATTACTTCGACAAGGCTTGTAGATCTATGGAAAATATATCAATGATTGTGATGACTGTCTGTTTCAGTCTATTTGTCCACCTGCATGATGTTTTGATATGTATAACATGAGAAAAAAAATTGTACAAGTTATTTTGTAAGTGTATAATTTTCAATGACAATAGAACTGCTAATTTCTTAAAATGATACGCGAATGCTAGAAATATTGAACAAGGGAAATGTATCAATGATTCACAAACTTATACTATAAAATTATTACTTTCATATGCATATCGACATATAGAGGAAAAATATTTTGGAATAGAGTGCATTTGCGAAATACTTGATCTTAACATATATAACTGCAATACAAAAACAAAACATGTTTTCTTGAGATTCTATTCTTCAAACACTTGCTTCAAAGTGTTGTGCATTATGCGTCTAATGACATTTTGATCAGATGCACATTTAAAAAATAGATTTAATAAATCTAAATACCATCAATTAAAACATTTAAATGAGCATGCCACCACACACAATATCATGAAATTTAAATTCATAATTCGAATTGACTTCACAAAATTGAACATATAGGATTTCATTGTACATTTAAGTTCAAATTTCAAAAAATATTTTAGGGTTTTGATACTATTGAAACAAATTCTTTAGTATTTTTTGGAGTATCTATACATGCATAATTTAAAGTAAATAAGTAACAATTACTATCTCATAGAGCAGAGTAAGTGTGTCTACATTTCAGTATTGTATTACAATAATCAACTAACAATAACTACATTTCTAATTTTTAATTTTCTGATTATAAAAAGTTGGCAATTGCAAAATTGTCATAATGAATCTCAAACACAATTTTCAAGTATTCATTTAGAACCAAAAAACATAATCGATAGAGTAAAATCATAGGCATTTATTAAGGGATCAAAGTCATGTAGTAACATAAATTCCATATCTATCACAAACGAGAACTAAAAATGCCATTGAAAAAACCTGGAATTTCAAAATTGATTAAAAAATCCAAGTCTGTAGTCTTCATTAATTCTAGACCCTTTGCACCAATGCATAAAGGTCTAAATTTAATAAAATATAATAAAATAAAATAGGTCTTGGAACATGAAAATCAACGGATTTTCTGAAACTAAATATTCAATTCTAAACATATGTATGTTCATTTGATATCTGGCTGGAAATCAAGCATCTTCTCCTCATCTTCATATTCCTCGTAATTGATACTAAGGAGCAGGTGAGGTGCATGTCCTTGGATATAAGTTGCCCATTGTGAATATATGTCATGTAGTGCAGAGAAATAAACTAAGGAAACTGATTGAGGTTGATTTGGCAATTGGAAATTAATCCTTGTACCTGTTTCTTTTTCTTCTGG
This sequence comes from Pinus albicaulis, assembly GCA_034641835.2. Taxonomy (NCBI): domain Eukaryota; kingdom Viridiplantae; phylum Streptophyta; class Pinopsida; order Pinales; family Pinaceae; genus Pinus; species Pinus albicaulis. The sequence continues at coordinate 750,338,323 of CM076578.1, forward strand.
TATTTGACCTCAAACTTGGCAATAAGTTTGATTTGTTCAAATGGTAGTTGCATATTTTTTTGGAAACTTTGTTGTCTCCAAATTATTATGTTTTTTATTTCTACCTGGTCCTTGGCAACAAGATATTCTGTAGGTAGTTTTAATTCTCCTGGAACTGCTTCCTTTAATGACTTGCTACCTCATAGGTCAAATTATTCTATGAAATATGTTCCTTTTTCCCAAATTGATAAAGATTTCTCATATTCCACTTGTATGTATGCTATGATCTATTTTTTCTATTTTTCCCTGCAACTTAAGGAAGCAATCATCAATATTTTAAAATCAAACAAATTTGTAAAGCTCAATCTTTTAAAATCTTGAGACTCTGTGTTTCCTGTTGATTCTCATTCATTTGATATACGAGAGATTCAATTTCCTGTTTCAAATATGTGACAAGAATGGCATAATTGTTCTCGACTTCTTCTTTCCACATACAACTTTGATTTTCATGCAATTTTCTCAATTGCTCAATCTCTTGTGCATGTTTTTCAGTTGCTTGTTCCAATTGTTTTTGAAAATTATTTTGCAATTTTTCTCTTTCTACAACAAAACCTTGAATTAAAGTAGCAGAATTGCGCTGCCAGTTTTCTTCACTAAACAATTCATTTTTCTTCAGTTTTTCATCCAAAACTTTAATTTTATGTAAATTGTCATCATAAGAAGCTGCAACCTCATTCAAATGACATTGATTGTAATTGATACAAGCTCGTAAAGCTTGGGAATATTATTGAGCTTTTTCTTTTACGTCTCCTTGATCTCGACAACTGAATTTAGATACAATGTCCAAAGCATCATGTTTTCTTTTTTTGTTCATTACACAACTAATTTTGTTTCAGTATTAAAGTAATAATTTGTTATAGAAGGAATAATATTCATAATTGGCTGTAACTCAACAACCGATTTAATCAAGAATGATTCCTAAGGAATCTTAGTAGAAATTAGTTTTACTGATGTGTGAGGAGATACAATAGATATAATATCCAATTTCTTATATGATTCCATTATTTTTCTCATTTTTTCTTATTGTTGGTTTGAGTAGACACATGTTTTTATTTCTCCTTAGGTACTTCGATTTCTTTGATTCTTGCGATTTATGGTTTCTCTTGCTCTGTTATATCAGGAGAATTAATGACAATAATATCCTGTTCATTCGTGTCTTCTTTTTTCTGGAGTCTGTGCTCTTATTGTATCTTCCTGTTCCTCTTGCAGTTTTTGCATTATTTTGGATTCAACTTCTTTACTCGGGTTAACAAAACCTTCTATTTTTTCAATTTCTATTGCTTTATCCTTTTGAGAAGCAATAGGAGGTTCTGAACTGAGTTCGTTGAAATTGAACTGAAAAAATTCAGTAGAATTTAACTTTTCGAATGAAATGTTGAGGTGGAGAGCCTTTTCTTTTAGGAAATTTTCAAATAGTTCTTCCCTAAATTCTTGCAATTGTTGTCTTATTTCAGGATGCAAGAATTTTCCTCTTTGGACAACTTACTGAAAGTCATCAATGTCTATAAAAATGTCATCGAAAGGTGGTTGCTGATGAATAATTTTTTTAATATAACTGAATGTTATATAATGAAGACCATTGAGACCATGAGGATCACAGTCATAATGGGGAAAAGTAAATAACCAAATTTCATCAAGCTCCTCGGCTTCCTTGAAGTCGTGCCCTTTTTCCCGGATATTAATGTCACCAAATTTTATTGGAAAATTAGGCCAGAGTTTCCTTTTCAGATTACTCAACTTTTTGTCTTGTCCATTCAAAGCAACTTGATTAGCCACTTCTCTCAAAGCAAGTATTTTCGGTATATATTGGGGTAGAAGATGGGGACCAAATTCACTTCCAAAAAAACTAATGTAAGAAAATAATTCTTCAATAAATAAGTGCCCTATTGATTCTAGTCTTGTTTTCATATTATGAGTTATTCTGGGATGTGGTGTTCCAAACAAGATTTGATACAAAGTAATTAAAAAATAGTTGCAAATATCATAAAAAATATATTTAAAATTACACTCCCAAAGAATAGGAGCATGATTTTGAATCAACATTTGCTGGTGAGATTTATAAGTCCAGTTCATGATGGGAAATGGGACCGAGGCAATAACGACATCCATCAGATAGGTAGACATACAAAAAATACATTTGAGCTGGTGGGAGATGGCACTGACAATTTTATTGAATCTGTGAGATTTTGTGACAAGATGCCAACCCAGTTTAATCGTCTCCTGTCATTCAAAATACTATGGATTATTGTAATCCATTTAATTTTGTAATGTTCAGGATATTGTTCCCCATATAATCTGATTAACATTTTAATAAGCAACCTAATAGGCTTCTTAAAAATAGCTATTGGGTACCCCTTTTTTGCTTTGAGCTTGAAACCTTCCACTTCTTCTCTCAACCAATCTTCAATTACTACATCGTAATTGTCTTAACATTTCCTAAAGATAGTGCTTTGAAACTGACAAAGGAAATCAACATAAAGTTGGATTTCCGTGGGACTGAGATTACACATGGCCGATAAGATTTCATATTTCCAAGAGGCTACAACAATTTGTTGATAATCAAATATTGTTCGAGTTTTAGTATCAATGCGAGAGAGAATCCATAAAATCATGTCATAATAGGGGGAAATTCTTGCCCTAATTTCTCTTTTATGTAACTCTAGCATTTTGATTTTTTCAAACTAAGTGTTCTTTGCTTGAGTAACTCTTGTGTTTTTTAACCACTATCTTTGCTCAAAGAATTCAAATATCTCCTCCCAACTCATCGTACATGCTTTTTGGATTTTGTAGGTTGTATCTAAAAACAATAATGAGCTGAAGTTGACTTGTTGTGTTGGTGCATCATCCATTCCCTTAATATTTTTTCTAATATTCTCTATTTGTTGCTTTGTTGCTGCAGATTTTCCCTTTTCCCCCATTTATAGCCCATGAATAATAACAGAGGATATATAACCTTTGCCTATTTAAAATTCAAAATTGAATTCAAGAATCTCTAAAACAAATAACGCTATGCTTACACAGATTTTTTTGAAACCGGTGCTACTTTTCTTTAATTGAGTGCTTCTTGCAACAAGACTTAAGAAAACAACATGCAACCAGAATATCCTAAAATCTTAAATTTCCCATTGCAGATTTTGCTTCTTTTTTGGCATTTCAGGAGCTATAAATATCAACAAAGCATATATAAGTTTTTATTATTCAAAATTTGGAATTTAATTAAACAATTTGTAAAAAAAATGACATTAGGCTTACAAATAATTTTTTAGACTAATATTGTATTTCCTCAATTCAATTCTTCTTCGAACAAGAACTAAGAGAACAACTTCCAGCCAAAAGATCCTAAAATCTCAAATGTTCTTCCAGACAATTTCCCTTCTTTTGCATTTGATGACTGTAAATGCCATTATAGTATACATAAGTTTTGCAAATTTATACTCTAGAGTCTCTGAAAAAAATGATACTATGGTTACAAAGAGTTTTTTGAAACTGCTATTTTGTTTCTTTAATCCAAATTTTCTTTCAACAACACCTAATAAAAGAACATGTAGGCAAGATAGCCTAAAATTTTAAAATATTTTTTGGAAAAACTTGAAAATCACAAACAAACATGTGCATTAATTTCCTATAAACATGCCAACTGTTTTTATTTTTCGAGATTCTAAAAAACCATTGTAAAATTTATTGTTGATTTTAAAAAAAATCACTTGAACATGAAACGGGAAAATTTTGAAAATATTTTTTAAAAAAGCGCATTGCACATAGATTAAAAAAAATAGTATTTTGTTCCAATAATAATTTGGTTGGGAGGTCGTCCGGTTGAGCAGTTGCATGCTTTCTTATTTTATAAATAATTTTCCATCTCTTGACCACCACTATATCATAATGGAGTTTTTTCTTTACGCCAAGTAGAGGAACAATCCACTAGTTGGGCAGTCGGGCGGTCGACTAATTTTTTTCATATTTGATCAGATGCCAACAATAACAAACTATATAAATGTTCCTTTTATTTAAAATTTGGAATTCAATGCACCAATTTGTAAAATAATATTCTGGTTACATAGTTTTTTTTGAAATTGGTTCTATATTCTCTTAATTCAATGTTTCTTCAAACAAACTATATATATGTTCCTTTTATTTAAAATTTGGAATTCAATGCACCAATTTGTAAAATAATATTCTGGTTACATAGTTTTTTTTGAAATTGTTGCTATATTCTCTTAATTCAATGTTTCTTCAAACCAGGGTTAAGAAAACAATATCTAGGAAAAGCACTCTTCTATATAAAAATGATCAAGATCTTGAAATGAACCTCTTACTGCAACTTTGCTGATAACTTATGCTATAGGTGATGAAATTAAATTCTATCAAAGACCCATTTGAGGTACTGAAGATATATTTCCATTGATTTAAGACATTTAAAATTTGATGGCCTGTGGGGTGAGAAAGTGATTCCCCAAACTCATAGAACGTGCGGCGGTGCAATGTTCCAAACATGTGTAACTTTAATTGCTCATATCTCTCAAACCGGGAAACGAAATCAAATTCTGTAAAAATCCATTTGAGAGAATAAAACATACTTTCAAATGAGATATTTTTCATCTCTAATATGATCTGTGGAGACCGTGACACTTGCATGAAGTTTAATGAAGATTACTGAAATATGTTTCAAACCCTCATTCCCATGGAGCCGTAACTTGAATCTAGATTTATGTAGGAATACAATAAAATACAAAAATAAACATAAATGTGAAGATGCAGCAGAAATAAAACTTAATTTCATTAATATCAAATGATTGAAATATGCTTACAAACAGAATGGACATAAACTAGTTAGGGTGATGGTTAGTTATCCTCGAGAAGATATGGGGCGGCTACATGCCTCTCAACTGTGTTACAATGAGGCTTAAGGGCCTTTTTATTATTCAACAATAAGATACAAACCCTAAACAACCAAAACCCTAACTCGAGGAGATGTAACATCAAGAGTTTATGGGCCTTGTTGGGCAGCCAAATTCCTAGGGTCGTAACTTGGTCATATTATCTCCATTTGGCGGGTATGATACCTCATTGGAAATATATCTACGAGGAATACACTACTTAGGGCCTCAAAATAGCTTCAGAAATTTAGGACCCGAAAAAATGCTAAAAATAGTAAATAAGAAAACTGATGAAACTGACTAGGTGGAATAGGCGGATGGCCACCAATATCCACCTGGATCATTCCTCCCCACTTAGGAAGAAATGATGCCCATTGCGTGTAGAGCCTCGATGAAGTGGAGAAATTTATATTAAACCTAGTCCCTGATGAACCACTTTCCTTGGTGAAGGAGTTGGCCTGCTTTGATAACTCGGTATAGCTGGATTCTCTGCTAGCGGGTGTTCTTGATCTACGTGTCCATGATCCGATCAGTTGTAGATTGTTCCACACAACCTAGGTTTAACTCTATTGGTGTGAGTTGTTTTTCCATGTTGGATGTATCCAGTAGAGGTGGAAAGTAGGGCCGAAGGTGGTCCAAATTGAATATTAGATGCAAACCAAGGAATGGTGGAATACTGAGCTCGAAGGCATTATCCCCTACAACCGTGGTGATGGTGTATAACCCATATCGAAGCGGGAGAAGCGTGTGGTGGGGTCCAGCGAGGCACTCGTTTTGAAAATGTAGCCAAACTATGTTGCCCACTTGGAACTTGTGTGGCACCCGACGTTGATCCTGGTGCTCCTTGTACTTCGCATTGGATTTATCCAAGATGTTGTGGACCTCCTTGTGGATGTGCTGGATGTGTTCAATAAATATGGTTGCTTTATCAGCCTCAAACAATACATGTGTGGATTCTATCTGTGGGGTCACATGAGGTAGGTCAACATCAAGAAGCCGCGCGCTTGGGGTCAGATCGATGGAGTGCTTGACATGACAGTGTAGAGGAACCTCTGTAGGTGAGGAGAAAATGTCCTTGTATTCCTCCACGACTTTGTCCATTTGTTGTTGTCGTGCAATGGAGCCTTGTTTGAAGTTTGTGGCCACAACATTCTTCTTTCCCTATGGGCGAATTGTAATGAAAACAAATTTCCTGGTTTGGGAAATAATCTTACTAAGTTGCTTTGCAGAAATCAAAGAGATGGCGGGTGGCGGTACAACCTCTGGTATCCTGTACATATTATTTCCCAAAGTAATAATAATAGAACGAGTCCTAGAATCATATACATCATGTCACTTCCACAAGTATGGTTGGCCCAATAATACATCAAACACGTCAAGAGGAGCAACATCATACAATATCTCATCCGTGAAGGGCTTGATGCTGTATGAAATGCGACATTGCTGGCTGACACAAAGATCTCTTCCTTGGTGAAGCCACCTGATGGTATACGATTACGGGTGTTCTATGGTCGGTAGGCCAAGCCGCTTCACGATCTATGTTGAAATGAGGTTCTTTTGGCTTCCCCTATTGACAAGGAATTACAATGGAGAACCCTTCACCCACATCTACTGATGGAAGAGGCAACCCCCCTCCTCTGGATCCTCGAGAACCTCCCTCTGGAGCTTGGTGGTGGAAACAGTGGCATTGGGATCCCCATCAATGATCTTCTTCCCTTTGTGATTCCCCTTGTCTGGTTCTGACTCAGAATAAAAACATGCATATGATTCAGATGCCTTCAGTTTGGCCACCAGCGATTGTTTGGCCCGACACTTGCTTGTGTTGTGAGTGGAGCTGTTATGAAATTCACACCATTGCACCGTGTCCTTATTTGGATTTGTGGTGTTTTTATGAGTCGCCCTGCTTTGGCTTTGCCTCTTGTTTTGCGGTTCGGGGGCACCATTCCTTGGAATTGGATTTGCAGATCCAAATTTTTGCTTCTTCTTCTTAAATTTTTGCTCAATCTAGGCGGCATGTCGATATGCCATGCCAAGCAAGGTAATGTCGAGGAACTCCATTTCCTTCTAAATGTGTCTATACAAAAAACTGTGGTACTTGAACACCAAATGTCTCTCTGAATATTTAATACCCAACTTTATTCGCAGGGTATGGAACAAATTTGTTAGCTCGTGCACATATTGATCCCTTCGCTACCACAAAATGGTCCATTGGATGTACTTGTCCTCATAGCTCCCCACAGGTCAATATCGTTCCTTGATGCTGTCTCAGAACGAATTCCAGGTGGGTGAGGCCGAGAACAGATAGGGTTCCCTCTCGTCCTTTTGCTCACAGTAGGTATCCCACCAGTCTTAGACATGGGTTCCAGATTTGAGGAGTGAAAAAGTAATATTTTACCGGTAAGAGAAATAATGGACTGAAAAATACCCTTCCAGCAAATTAAACCATCTATATACATCATCTACATCTATCTGGCCTTCAAATATAGGAATTTCGAAGTTGACTTGTACCTTGAAAGGACTGGTGCCTCTAGGGTGGCTATTAGATGCAAATGCGCCACCAATGGGAAATCGTTGACGAATCTGGGAAAATTTATCCATCATCGCGTTCCTGTGTTTCTTGAGGGCCTCCTCAAGCAATATTTTGATAGGTTCTTTCTTTTCTTCCGCCATGGGAGGCCGCCGGGGTTTGCGAGGATGGTCTTGCAAAGGTTCAACCATATCGAGCTCTAACTCCTTATACCCCGACCTCGCTGGGGAAATGCAAAGAAAGACCGAGAAAGAGCAGACCGCTCTGATACCACTGATCCAAATCTTGGGGGGAGACCCCCAAGATCTAAGAGATTGAAACGACTGCTACACATCTTTTGATAATTTTAAAGTAAGTAGTGATGAATCACTCTTATTTCAAAGACCCAGCTCATAAAGTCAAGAGATATTTGCATCTATATGACATTTGAAACTTCAAGTGAACCAGTGCAGAAATATTCCCCAAACCTCCTAGGACAGCACAAAAGTAAGTATGTCTCAAACATGTTAAACTTCAATTGATCAGGTATCTCTTAAACTGAAACAAATCAAATTCAGAATAGAAAATTTGATTTGAGAGAATAGTTTCTTCAAAAATAATTTCAAATGAGATATTTTTCATTCTCTAATATGTTATATGGAGACCATGGAATTTTCATGAAGTTTTTTGAAGATTTTGAAATATGTTTCAAACTCTCATTCCCATGGAGCCATAAACTGAATCTGGATTTAATCAGGAATGCAATAAAATACATAAATAATAAACACAGAGATGCAACAAAAATAAAACTTCATTTCATCAATATCAAATGATTGAAATATGCTTACAGACAGAATGGACATAAATTAGCTAGGGCGATGGTAGTTTATCTTTGAGAAGAGATGTGGCAACTACATGTCTTTGAATGGTGTTACAATGAGGCTTAAGGGTCTTTTTATTATTGAACAATAAGATAACAACCCTAAAAAACAAAAACCCTAATCCGAGGAGATGTAACACCATATTTATGGTCTGGGGAAGAACAACATTCAACTTCTCATTTGGAATTCTATCATATTATCCCTTCCTCAGCCATAGACAGATGTGCCTCACAGAAAGACTTTCTCCTGAGAACACACTATTTAGGCTTCAATGATCCTAAGTTCAAGAACTCTGAAAAATGTTAAAAATAAAGGTAAATAACAAAACTAATGAGTGCACATGTGAATAGTGGGTAGCCATTGCAACATCCAGATAAAAAAACAATATCACATAAATCAAGTCTACCATCACAATAGTCAGAGGTCAACAATCACTGCTTGGTTTTTAAGATCCATTTAACCATCACAACTCCTGACCAGACCATATCAGGGAAACATGATCGTGATTTTCAAGGCTCAGAATGTGGTCAGAGGTCGCCTGGACAACATGGAGAAAAGACAAGCTTGACTTCCGACCTCATAGCCATGCTCGACTCCTGACTTGCTTTCAATAGGGACCACCAAAAAAATATGTGTGTATATTCGGTTGTGTTTACAGAAGAAAATAGGTCGCAAAATGTAATAACATGGTTCAAAATAAAATCGTAACTTGTGATCTCATAACTAGCTCGACCTACACCTTGCTTCTAGGAGGGTCCAAAAAACAAACATATATGCATAGTTGGCTCTTTATAACTTATTATTATTATAATTTTTCATATCACATCTTATTTAATAAAATCAATGAGGTTTGCAATTTTAGTTTTAGTTCTCGTGTGCCATTTACTTAATATTAACAATAAAAACTGTAATTGTCAATGTCTAAATAGATATTTGGATTCTAATTATTTGAAACTAGTAATGAAATCTAGTTTTGGCAATTACTAAATAATTGTCTAGATAGTCAAAGTTACTAATTTAGACTGTGTTCCATAATCGCCAAGAAAATTGTTCATATAGCTAGAAGAATGTTATATACATGCTATAAATAGAAGTATTATTACAAGAATAATACAAGGTTACTTTGATTTTTTTTTCCACAGTAATCAAAGATATTTTTGAAGTAAAAAATCTTTGAAAACACTTGCACCATGTGTATCGATATTGCAATGAAAAAAATCAATAAGAGGCATATCAAAATAGCGGGGATAAATGAGTAATGCAATTTTTGGATCATGAATCTCTAAACAAAGGAGAGTATACCTAAGATTGCCATATATATCATATTTATCATGTTTTTCACTGGTTTCCTGTCCGCTGGCACAAATTTGTGTTTATTCTGCACAATGCATAATTTGAAAAATCAACAAGGCGAAATCTATGAATTGTTGGACACCTAATCCTCTAAGGGTTGGTGTAGAAGACAAATAGACAAAGGAAGTCCAAGAGGCCTTGGAATTTGAATCCAAGGGTCACAAGAATGTATTATATATGCACATGTATGTTAATAATAAATATATCTCATGCATATCTTTCATGTCTTGTGTCCATACCATTCGTGTGTTTAACATGGTATCGGAGTGGGCGATTGCTGGCCCTGCTCAAATTTAAGCCACTAGTTTTGTGGCCATTTATATATTTCGTCATATATGTTGCAGTGTAGCAGTTTATCCTTCGTCATCTAAGAACGCCTCTATTGCATTCATAGTATGCTCCTATCCTAACGCCTCTCTTATGTCAGGAATTTTTTGGCAACCTTAGTGCGAACCTCCCCTTTTCTACTGATCCTTCCCTAGGCATTACTCCCAGTTCAGTATGCTTTGCTGGACTGTTACATTGTTAGAACAATGAAACTTAACGTTTCAATAGCATTTTCACTTAAAAACTTTCTCAAGCTACCTATGATTCCCTAATACCACCAAGCTTGTCCTTTACTACACGACAACACTCCTCCTCCTTCCATTACACAGGTCACCAATTTCTAGTATCATTCCATCGACTCCTTGTTAACTCTTGACCTGGTGCTCCAAAAATATCTTCGACCCTCTCCCTTGGGACTTTCGACTCCGACTCCTCCTCCATATCCACTGCGCTCCTCGCAGCAACTCGGGTCCCCAACCAGTCGAGCCTCTACTCCTCCATACGATGCTATTCACAATTCCATATACCACTAGTTCATACCTCAATTGTAATAAAAATCCATGTGTATTACCTCCCATCCAATTCACACTGACTACATTCCTCCAAAAATCTATTTCTCCTTCCTCTGTGTAACTCTCCCACGCTCCTCACGCAGTCCTACTCCCTCCTTAGCAGCAAAGCCTCTCCTCACACTGATTGTTGTAGCATTTTTTTTTCTCCAACGCCGATCCGAGCTCATTGCTCGTTCTGGGACATTTTTTTTCTCTCTTGACAAGCTACTTCCCTCGTGATGCTGGTTGCTTGATCTTCTGTAGGTTGGCACCCTCTAACTAATCTCTTAATTAGACAGGGGTTGTTGTTATAACTGGAGTGGTTGGAAACATGTAAAAGCTAGGAATTTTTGAGTCTTTCAAAGTTAAACAAATTGTCTTGCTTTTTGCAATGGAGGTTTGAGAGATGATTTTCATAGTAGATGAAATTATTAGCTATGATATAAAGAAAAGAGAGGATATAATGTGAATCCGATGAGGCTCAACACTTGGTCAATTTATGGTTTAGTTGCAATCAATTGTAGAAAAAGAGCATTTGGGTAGATGATTCTAGTTTTTACATTTTGTTGACTTGCCTAGTCACATGCACTTTAGTGCTTTTATTGCCATTGTGAGCCTCTAGGTGGGATGTTCCTGTTATTTATCATCGCAATTGGTTGGGTGATGATTAGTTTTATTCTCTTAAGAGAGAAGATACCATAGACCAAGATTTGTTTTCTATTTTAATATTCAATATACTAGTGGACTATTTTTTAATTATAAAAGGATGTTGTGCAAGTGTCAACGAGCCTACTAGTGTTACACATTGCGGGTATGTTATCATTGATCCTTGCACATCTTCTACATTAGAACGAGCCAACGCAATTATTGGAGCAACACCTCCTCCTTGTCCAATATCAATACTATTTTCTTTAGATACAAATAATCCCCACAAGGGACCTGTGACCCTTTCTTGAAGTCCTTGTGATGCATTTCCATAGTTTTTTGCAAGGGTGACCAATGCCTCAACACCGCCAGCTTCAACAATTTCCTCTCTATTTCTGTCATCAAAAGAAAAATTATAGATAACTCCAGTGCCTCATTTTTTTTTGTTATCACCACCACAAAGGGAACGCCTACGGCTTGGAGAAAGATGGCCACGTTATTATAAGTCTCCAGATCGGTCACTGCTACGTCGAATTGGCAATTGATGCGGGAGGTATAGTTGGTTATTTTGTTTAGTTACTTCATCTGTTGCTTTCATTATATAATACATTGTAGCTCCATTTATTTCCTCTTCATTCTTGGGACGAGACACCATCACCTTTAAGTATTTCCACTTTTGAATGAAAGGGCTAGAATTTGTATTCCAAATATTTTGAGAATATTTTCCAAATTGGAGGGCACAAAACTCCATCAATATCTTATGCAGAAATTAATATGTTGCATGCTTTCCTTGCCCGACATGATGCGTGCTTTCACACAATAAGATATTGGTACAATGATTGTTGCTGAAATAATTTCAATTTCGTAAAGAATTCATGAATTCAAGTACTTAAATTTACTTAAAGGGTGTTTTCTTCTCAAAAAAATCTAAGAAAACAATAAGGAACTAGAGAAATGACCAAAGTTGATGAAATATTGGAGTTTTTGAACACTTTGATACTTTCCACTGTTGGAATATATTATATTCCTTGGAAGGTAATAATGTCTTGTATTATGTCGGAAGTTGAATACAATCTTATGTAAAAGAGCAACACATTATATCCCATATTCATTATGGCATAATATACTCTTACGCCCATTTATTATATAAAGAGGTGTTATTTTGGAGAATTATATTATCCCACATTCAATATGTGAGAGTAATTCCTCCACATCTTTGGGTATATAATAGGGTCAAGGGAGCCTTTTTTATTACTATCACATCTCATCTTGTGCTCATAATTTTATTTGTATCGGGTTATTTGTAGTTTCTCTCTTTGTAAGATTGCAGGGGATTTCTGGAGATAATAAAAGACAACCTTCCTGTGGACGCCCAATTGGGAGAATTTATGTTGTTGGTTTCTTAGATAGATAGCTAGTTTAGTAGATCTAATATTCTCACATGGTATCAGAGCCATGGTTACTATGATTTAACATATTCTTTGAATTTAACCATGAACATGTATCTTCATTTTTTATTATCTGGGCACTCATTTTTTTTTTGTAGATTTTATTTCTATCTTGTAGACATTAGGCTTCTCTTTAGATCTGGGCATGATTCTACATATTTCAGAATTTTTTTCTCATAACCCTAACTTTGTTGTGTTGTTTTTTTGCAAATTGTTTTTCAAGGGGCTCTTGATTGTTATTCTATAAGATCTATATGTTTTTTGGATTTTCAAGGGGTTCTTGATTGTTTTTTCTGTCAGACTTATATGTTTTTTGAATCCTCCTCAAGGAGATCTATCTTTTGGTTGTAATATTCAGTTACGATAGTTTTGTATTTTTTTACAGGGTGGAATATTGGCAGACTGAAGGTTCAGATCAAAATTTCAGCCGCATAGGTGGATGCAAAGTGGTTGCACCATTTCTGAAAACTGGTTATAATAATAATTTGGAGTATTACTGAGTGTTTTTTGTTTTTCTACCTAACACTTTTGTCAGATTTGTTACATTTTGTGCAAAATTTCCTTGAAAAGAGTAGATATTTGAGTTCCTCTCACCGAGCTACCCAATTTAAAAAAAAAATTCAGCTCAAACAGAGTCTCGGAAACAAAGTTATCGTTGATTTAACATTTGTAGTTTTTTGTCTGGTTTTTTGGTGACGACAAACGAACTGCAGAAATTTACAGTTTTCTATCAACTTTTTCTCTTGTCATTTCTTGCATTTGGGTTTATATTTATTCTCAAAATTTCTATCCTTATGACTTCAGAAGTAGCTTATGTTCCTGAACTTATTGGCTCTAACTATCTTGTATGGAAAATGAAAATGAGTGACGTTCTTAGGAGTAAGAATCTATGGAGGTTGGTTACTGGTGAACACAAGAAACGTATAGATGCTCAAGCCTTGATTAAATGGGAAGAAAAGTTTGATTAAGAAAGAGGGCTCATTGGTCAAACAGTTTCAGATAGTCTTTAGGTAAGTATTGAGGCAAAAGATAGCCCGGTTAAGGTATGAGAAATTCTTGTTTCTTTATTTGGTAAATCTGATAATGTTTCTGCTTATTACCTTGAAAAGAAGATTCATGAGCTAGATCCTACTAATTTTGATAGAGTAGAATTATATTTTGCTGAATTGTAAACCTTAAATAAAAATTTAAATAATTGTGGTAAAGATTACAAGAAGACATACATTGATCTTATCCATTTTGTAGAACAAAAATTGCCATCTTGTTTTGACATGTTCATCCAAACTAGGAATAGGGCTTTTGAATTGTCTCAAAGTGCCACGAAACCTACTTTTGATGATTTCTGTAAAGGGTTGATAAATGAGCAAGAAAGGTTGATTGTTTTAGGACAAATCTCACCTAATAAAGCTCTTATGGCACATAATAAAAATCCTAAGAATAATAAAGGTTCTTGTTCACACACTTCTAATCATACTAATAATAATGGTAATGCTTCTCATGCACATCATGAAACTAGGAAGAAGAAAAAAGTGTATGATCTTTCTAAGCATTGTAGCAAAACTAACCATCATGAAAAGAATTGCTTTAAAGCGAAACATTTAATGACTAAAGCAAACAAGAAATTTCTAATGAATCTCAAGTAGCTGTATGTGCATCTATTGTTTCATCTAATAATTCTTATTCTAATGTGGAATGGATAATGGATTCTGGTGCTTCTAAACATATGATTGTTAGTGCTTCTTTATTTACATCTTATGACACTAATAAACACTCATCTCAGAAAGTTTCTATTGGTGATGGTAAACAACTTTCCGTAATTGGTTCTGGTAATATTAATGTTGGTAATGGTCAATTGGAAGATGCTTTTCATGTTCAAAACATGCTCATCAACTTACTTTCTATTTATCATGCATGTCAAAAAGGTTTTAAATTTGAAGCTTGGCCCGACAAATATGTTCTTAAAGATATGAACCAAAATTACAAAGTAGTTTCTTCTGGCCCTGTTGATCATACAACTGGTTTATATATATTTGCAGGTTTTAATTCAACTAAGAGACAACCCTTTTATTCCTATGTTTCTCATGTTGATGAAATAAGTAAATTATGACATGAAAGATTGGGTCACCTAAATTATGGTAAAATGAAAATACTAACTAAAATGGTTCATGGTTTCTACTATTGGTGTTTGTGAAGGATGTGTTCTTGGTAAACATCATAGAGAAATGTTTGACAAAGGTAAATCTTGGCATGCTAAAGAACCTTTGCAATTAATTCATAGTGATATCTGTGGTCCTCTTGAAGTTCCTTCAATATCCCATGCAGTTTATTTTCTTACCTTTATTGATGACTTTAGTAGAAAATATTGGGTTTATTTTTTGAAAAATAAAAGTGAAACATTTGTAAAATTTCAAGAATTTAAATCCATGGTTGAAAATGCATTTGGTAAGAGTATTAAAACTTTGCGATCTGATAATGGGGGGGAATTTGTTAAGAAATAATTTGATGCATATTTATCTAAACATGGTATTCAACAACAAAAGACTATTCCTTACACACCTCAAGAAAATGGTATTGCTGAAAGGAAAAACGGAACTTTAGTTGAAATGACTAGATGTATGCTTTATTCTAAAGGACTGCATAAGAAATTTTGGGTTGAAGCCATCTGTTGTGTTAATTTTATTTTAAATAGAGTTCCTACTAAAGTTGTTAAGCATGTTACCCCTGAGAATGGAATGGAAGTAAACTAAATATTAGTAATTTTAAGGTGTTTGGTTGTGAATGTTGGGCTCATATTCCTAATGAAAAATGGAAAAAGTTAGAACCCAAATTTCACAAGTGTATCTTCATTGGTTATGATGAGAATTCCAATGCTTATATGTTGTTTGATCCTTC
The DNA here is from genome assembly GCA_034641835.2 of Pinus albicaulis. Lineage (NCBI taxonomy): Eukaryota > Viridiplantae > Streptophyta > Pinopsida > Pinales > Pinaceae > Pinus > Pinus albicaulis. The sequence continues at coordinate 750,353,842 of CM076578.1, forward strand.
GAATCAAAGTGTCATAATCAGAAAGGATGTTTAATTTCATGAAGTCTCTTCCCTGCCCGAGTCTGTAGAAACTCATGTTACCCTGAATTTACTAATACCACCTGTTACTCCTATCCCTGTTACTCCTTCTTCCAGTTCTTTGTCTCTTATTGATCTTGATTCTTCCTCTCCCTCAAGTATTCCACATGAAGCTCATGAAGCTCCTGAAGTGATTCATGTTCATTATATTCTTCCTGTTTGGGCTCGGAAAACCCTTGAATCTGCAAGTCGTGAGGTCGGAAATCCTTCCGACACTCGTCGAACTAGATCTTTCTTTGCTCTTATGACCAAAGTTTTGGCCACAGATGATCTAGCTACTTATGCTCAAGCTAAGGGTAATCCTCATTGGGAACAAGCTATGTCTACTGAATATGAATCTATTTTGAGAAACAAGACTTGGCCTCTTGTTCCTCTTCCTTTAGGAAAGAATTTAGTTGGTTGTAAATGGGTTTATAAAACTAAGTTCACTGCAGAAGGACGGATCGAAAATTATGAAGCTAGATTAGTTGCCAAAGGCTTTAATCAACTTGAAGGTATTGCTTATAATGAGACTTTTGCTCCTGTTGCTAAAATGAACACAATAAGAACCATTTTATCACTTGCTGCATCTTTTAAGTGGGAAATTCATCAAATGGACGTTAAAAGTACATTTTTAAATGGTGATATTACTGAAGAAATTTATATGCAACAATTTCCTGGTTTCTCAAGTTTAGTATGAAAATTACACAAATCCTTATATGGTCTCAAACAAGTCTCTAGGGCTTGGTATGATATAATTTATGCATATTTCTTGAATAATGGTTTTAAGCGTTGTATATCTGATCCAAATATGTATGTTAAGAACTTTGGTGATAATGTCTTCATTATTTTTTTATATGTGGATGATTTAATTATCATTGACAGCTAGCTTGTATTAGTTCAAGATATCAAAATTGATCTTTAGAAGCAATTTGAGATGACAAATCTCGACACATTGCACTATTTCTTGGGTCTTCAGATCTGGCATATGGCCGATAGTATTTTTCTCTCTCGGCCTAAGTATGCGACAAATCTATTGGCTTGTTTCCATATCAGTAATTGTAAACTTGCTCCTACACCATTTCAATCTGGTGTAAAGTTAACTATTGAGTGTACCACTCCACTGGTTGATGCTACTCTTTATCGTCATCCCGTTGGAAGTTTAATATATTTAACTCACAGTAGACTAGATCTCTCTTTTGCCATCAGTATGATTTCTCGGTTCATGTAGCAACCTCGTGAAAGTCATTGGTAGGAAACCAAGAGAATTCTGAAATATTTACAGGGGACATTGCATTATGGTGTATTTTATTCGAGCAGTGCTACAATTTTACTCTCTGGTTATATAGATTTTGATTGGGCATGTGACAGTTCTGATCGACGATCAACTGCTGGTTACATATTTCAACTTGGTTAAGGTACGATCTCTTGGTCCAGCAAAAAGTTGAAGAATCTTTCTTTATCTTCATGTGAAGCAGAGTATAGAGCGGCCAAAGAAGCAGCTAAAGAAGTCGTTTGGTTACGACATGTTCTTACCAAGCTTGGTCTGGTTTCAAAATCTTCCACCATGTTGAAATGTGACAATTAGGGTGCAATTCAACTTGCTTACAATATGGTATATCACTCCAAAACGAAGCATCTCCATCTTAATGCTCATTATATTTGAGGTGTTGTCGCCGATGGTATTATTTCTCTGGAGTATTGTCCTACGGAGTAACAGGCAGCCGATATCTTCACCATACCTTTAATAGAAATGAAGTATGTGTATCTTCGTTCTTTGCTTGCGGTGAGGGAAGTTGTCATCAAGGGAGAGTAGTAACAGAATCCTTTCTTCCTAAGTGTTAGGTAGTGTTAGGATGGGCCCTTCTCCCAACCATTATTAAGGGGGAGTGTTGGAATATATTATATTCCTTGGAAGGTAATAATGTCTTTGTATTATGTCGGAAGTTGAATACAATCTTCTTCTTTTTACAAGTGGTTCACGAATCCATGTGCCCACACACATGAATCCAATTACATACACGGTTTGAAAATCTCGATAGACCCTCCCGAGGGGATCTAAATCATTAGCCTTACACGCGAGGCCTAACCCCGTGGGCATGAAGGAGATTCAATCATGTGACCTCCCAACCAGAAAAGTACTTAACAACAGGGACTCAACCGATTGAGCTAACCCCTGGGGCTTGTTGAATACAATCTTATGTAAAAGAGTAACCCATCATATCCCATATTCATTATGGCATAGTATACTCTTGTACCAATTTATTATATAAAGAGGTGTTATTTTGGAGAATTATATTATCCCACATTCAATATGTGAGAGTAATTCCTCCACATCTTTGGGTATTTAATAGGGTCAAGGGAGCCTTTTTTATTACTATCACATCTCATCTTGTGCTCATATTGTTATTTGTATCGGGTTATTTTTAGTTGCTCTCTTTGGATGTAGCCCAATTGAGTGAACCATGTATATCTGTTGTATTCTTTTTCCCCTCTCTTTATGTTCTTATTTATATGTTGATATGTTGGTGGTTTCTTAGATAGATAACTATTTTAGTAGATCTAATATTCTCACATTGACCATTGATGATACGATAAATGTCAACAAAACCTCTCTCTCACAAATTCAAAATTGTTTGCAACATGCACATGAAAAGATTGAGTTTTTGCAACTTGAATCTCTGCTACAAGAAGAGGAACTACAAAAGCATAGTCATGATTCTAATCTTGTTTTTGTTCAAAATAATCTCATTTTTTAGTCCAAAGTTGATTGTAATCAACAACAAAAAATTATTCAGATCACTTAGCCTAGTGCAAGAGCATATTTGAATGTAGAAGCAAAAATTCAACCTACACTTCTCAAATCAATCATCAGACCTTGGGAAGAGCTTGTCCATAACAAGTACAAAACTGGTCTTGGATATGGCAAGGATGTTCCCTTTCATATTCCATATTACTCAAAGCCCATTTAGTTTCGAAGTGCTGGATTTCTTCATGACAGTTCACCTTCAGTTGTTCCAAATCTGCTCCTCTTCCACAACAACCACAACATATTGATAAATGCCAACATTGTGATCTAGTTGGCCATATGAAAGATCGTTGTTTTTATCTTCATCCATGTAAGCATTGTCATAAAACCACTCATTCTTCAAAAACAAACCTCTTGCAAGAACAAAGATTCATCTTGGGTGGATCACTTCTTAGCAATGAGAATCAAAAACCAAGAAGATGTTTCAGTCATATGTCAAAATCTCTTCTAGAATATTAAAATACCTTGCATTTGAGTTTTCGCCATCATCTCACCTTGTATCTGACAGGGGGGAAATGATGGTGATCTACAAGCTTCAAAGCCACATCAAGCGAGCCTTAGCCAAAACCTGCCATACCAGATTCATAGTTGTAGATAGAAACATATATGCCCATGAGGTTGAGCATGCATTTGGTTGGTGGTCAACCTTAAACCATCTATGTGAGGTTGAGAGTCTCCTCTTAAAAGAATTGGGGACACTTCCTCTAGTAGAAGACTTCATCTTATTTCTAGTTTTGGAGGAGTTCCAGGAATTGCATTGAGCATTCCAGAGTTGGTGCTCATCCTCAAACCACCACAGGTTGAGACCTCCCTTTTCAGGTTGAATTTCTCCCTTTTTATGCAGGTTAACCATAGACAAAATTACACATCTCCCTCATACTGGGTTGTAGAATGAGCCTCTCTGCTCAACAAACCATGAAAAACATTGCAAAGCAAAAGACTATGAAAAATGTTGCAAAGAAAAAGGTGTTCAATATTCTTACAAAGAAATAAAGAAAACTCAAAATTCCACATATGTTTAATAAAAATGATTTTAACTTAGCAAAATGATAATAGAAATCAAGAGAAAATATGAGGAATAGAAGCAGAGTGGATTCCTCCAATGATAAACAATTGATTTGAACCTTCCCAAGCTACAAAACAACCCTGTTTTTCTATCTAATCAAGTCATCGAACCTTGGTAGCAAACCTAATCATTGAATGTAAAGCATATAGAGAATTCAAATGATTTCTATAACCACCTTAACACTTGGTAAGGATGCGAAGACTATATCGATTAGTTTTTGAACATTCCCAAGCTACAAAACAACCCTGTTTTTCTATCTAATCAAGTCATCGAACCTTGGTAGTAAACCTAATCATTGAATGTAAAGCATATAGAGAATTCAAATGATTTCTATAACCACCTTAACACCTGGTAAGGATGCGAAGACTGTATCGATTAGTTTTCCAAACTCCTTGTTTTTCATATGAAGAAGAAGAAGAAATTATTTTAACGTCCACGAGGCTAAAGATAGCTTATGGGACAGATTGCTTCTCCATCTGGCTCTTGTATTCAACCCTTTTCCTGTGAAGCCTCACAATAAACACTCCCAGCTTCTCGACAAACCTCTCGCCGTTGAATAGATTATCCCAAGAGCTAGCTTCCAGAATATCTACATAACTTACCTTGCTGTCTTTGAAGACCTCACGTTCTAAAATGAAATTCTTTTCTATTTCCACTTTTCTAGAAGAGAAAAAAATACAAACTCTTTCCTCCCACACTTCTTTTGGCCTTTTCCAGTGCCCTGTTTCACAACATAGTTGATGAGAATTAGTCCCTAATTGAGCAATAAGAATTTTGGCTCTCCAAGAATATTGGCCCCTATCTACACTTTTTGTTGATGATTATGAATGAGATTAGACTCTTCAATATAGTACTTTTTCTTTCTCCGTAGCTCCTTCTCCCAAGTACATTTGTGGAACTTATCCATAACAAAAGCTTTTATCTCTTTACTGTTTTTGGGACACATGCTCAAACAAATACCCCATTTACTAAACCATTTGTTATTTTTCCGCATCCAAATCTTCTTTCTTTTGAACAATATGTTATTAAACACAACCTTAGGCCATCTTCCCTTTTCCATTCGCTTAATGTTTTTTAAATACCTTATGACTCGCACCATAGCAATTTCTTCAATAGGAGCAACCCTTGTTTCACTTACAAGATAGCGTAAGGAACTGCACTTTTAATTTTGAATTTGTTTGTAATCAAACGCTTCTAAATTTTCTCAATTTGTTTCCACTGCATGTCAGATGTACTACTGGCCCACAGTTCACAACTATAGAGAATCACCGGAGTCATTAAAATCCCAAAAAGAGTTAGAGTGGTTTTTGAGTCCCATAACTCTGCCTCCCTTCACCTATTTTGAAAAGCATAAAATGCTTTCCAACCCCCCAAAGTTCTTTTCTTTCTAAAACCATCCCAACTTAGATTTCCATTGAAGTCAATTCCAAGGTATTTGTAATGCACAACTTCTTCCAGAATGTTGCCTTCAAAGTAGCGACTCATGCTCGTTATGTTTTCTTTTGTTAGAGAAAACTGCTACTTTCGTTTTGCTAATATTGACTTGCATCCCCACCCTTCTACAAAAATTCTCATGGGAAAGTAAGTTTTCTTGCAAACCAAGCGCAGATTTAGTAATCAGAATGAGGTCATCTGCGTACAAAAGAAGCCTTATAACAAACTTGCCCAAATGGATACCATCACCCCCTTGCAAATTTAGCCACTCTTTAAGATTGTCGATATCACTTCTAAAACTTTCATAAATACCTACTGAAGATCTAATTTTGACTTTAACCTCTTCATACAGCGTATAAACCGCTGCTCTCAAATGCTAGGGAACCCCAAGTTGCTCCATTCTGTGCCAAAGATTATCCCTAGGAAATGTGTCAAAGGCTTTTCTGAAATAAACAAAGCAACAAAATACTTCTTCCTTTCTCTCCCAAACTTTTTCAATGACGTGTCTTAAAGGTATACCATGATCAACTATGGAATGTTTAGGTCTAAAACCTATTTTCCTTTTAACACGTTTATCTTTTTCTTCTACCCACTTGCTGATTTTATTTTCTAACATGCTTTCAAATAACTTTGCAAACAATGGGTTTACCATTATGGTCCTATAATTGGAGGGATTATTGACGTCACCACTCTCAAAAAGAGGTATTGCTAGACAAGTTGTCCAATCTGTGGGGAACCGCTATTGTATGATGATATTGAATTTTTTTGTAATGTGAGGTGCAATAATTTGTAAGCCCCACTTTAGATACTTTGATTGGAGTTCAGCTAAGTCTTTGGTTTTCCAACAGTCAACTTCTTTATACCCATCTCTACCTCTTACACCGTGAAGAGTTTTGTATCAGTGTTGACCAAGAGAGGGAGGTCAACCTTAGGATCGTGCTCATAAAATTGTCTTGCATAATCAAACCATTTAGAAACTGTAATATTGTTTCTAATTTTCAACTTTGATTATTAATAGAACACCAACATAAAATATTTAAAATTTATTTAATATGGATGATCTAAAAAAAATTGTTTATTTATTTATTTTTTCCTTAAATAAATACACTCACATAATTAATCAATATTTAAAATTAAATATAATTAAATAATATCTTATTCAATATTTATTTCCCAAAATATATATATTCAACATTACAAATGGAAAAAAATGATTACAAATACACTAAATTTAAATTAAAAAAATGTAATTTACTACTATCCAAACTGATTAAAAAGAGGAAGAAGGAAGTTATTTTAATATCTACTAGGCTAAAGTTAATAAAACCGAAGGGATGCAACATAAACTAAGCTAAGAGTGTAAAATGCTATAAGAATATAGTGATGTTGCATTTACAAAGAGAATAGATCTTGCATTTACAATATTGAAAATGAAAATGAAATTTTAACGTTCACGAGAAAATGAAGTTTTATAGTCCTCGAGAAAATGAAAATGAAATTTGAATGTCCAGTAGACCAGAAATACGGAGGTATCAACCAAACCAGACCAGAGAGGTATCAACCAGACCAGAGATACAGAGCTATCAACAAGATGGAATGTGACCCTGACTAATATAAATGCTCTGTGACGTTATCCCTTGCTTTTGATCGAAACACAGTTGAAAGATTGTAGGAAAACAATCCTCGGACTCTCCCAACCATTCCTCACTACAGGAAGCCATTCCTTCCAAACAACATAACTCCCAATGTTGCTCTCAGAGAAGAGATGAGACAATATTTCACAGAAACCATGGGCACCCAATACACAGAATGGGAAGTCATCCCAGACTATCCTCGCCTCCTCTCTTTGCCCGAAATTCAAGAACTTCTCGCCCAAATTCGCTATTATTTTCCCGACGAAGAAGCAAAGCTGCCTGAGATGAGCAGGAAAAATTGGTCCAACGCCTGGAAAAGACTCAGCTATCTGCGCCTGAATCTCCAATTCGAACCCCTAAATCACAAAATCTTGCTTTCAGACGAAAAAGCCCTAAAATTATTAGGCAAAATTATCTCCAGATCTTATTCCCGTGCCCTATTGTCTGAAGAAACCGCTTTATTTCACAGAGAATATTTCAGAACCCTCCGCGTCCTCGATGTCAACACAAAACAAATATGGAATCGCCTAAAACCCCAAGATCCCTCACAGTGCTATCAATTCATTTCAGTTTTAGTAAGAAATTTACAGTCTGCGGACGAGGGTTTTCACTCCCTGGTCCTCAGTCTTCTCTCGATCGAGACCAGCTTTCTGCACCACGAACATTTCTCGTGTTCTTGCATACCTTACAACAGCAAAACCCGCGGCCCTTTCTTTCACCTGTCTGAAAATAATACCCAATATTATGTACAGTTTCTATGCTGCTAATTTTCTTGCAGGCCACATCACATTGCTTGTCGATATGGTTAAATATCTGGTGTTAGGGCTTGTGCAAATCTTTATATATCTACTGAGTTTGTTCAGAAACCAGGATCGCTTGGGGTCGTGGAGGACGCTTGGGAGGCTCTTCGCCTGATGCTTGCTCTCCTCGACCAGATCCTCAATGGTGCACATCTGGTTCAAGAACCAGCCCTGGCTTGGATATGTGAAATAAATTTATTGGGTTATGCCCATGAAATGATGAGAATGGAAGCTGGTGAGGCTTAGAGCCCAGCTTTTGCTGATCTGTCTGAGGAACATTGGCTACTTGTACTCAACATAACGCATGCAATATACCAAGACACGGGTACTGTGAATACAATGAGCCATGAACACTATGGACTCCTCCATGAACTTTCTCGGAGACCCATTGCTGCGCCAATGCTAGTGAAAATTGCAGTCAGGAAGTTGCTACACCTGTTCCATGGTTGTGGAATCTTAAGAATTTAAAATATATAATTTTATCATTATATTAAAAAAACTAAAATAAAATTTAAAAATTTATATTTATTTTATTTTATTTATTAATAATAACATTAAATAATATGTTGAAATTTATACTAAACAAAATTATGCCTGTATTTAAAAACATAAAATCTAAAAATTATATATTTAATTTACTTCGTGTATTATTAATAATATTAAACACGTGCTATATGCATTTGATAACTCACACCTAATAAATCTAAAAATTGTATATTTACTTTACTTTATGTATTAATAATAATATTAAACCAGGTCATGGGAGCTAAACTATGGTGAAGATGGCTTCAAGGAAGACGAGACTTATGGAAATTGATATGGGAAAGAAAATATGATATGCCCTGGTTACTAGCAGGAAAATTGAAAATAGATGTCATCCCCAAAGGCTCTAATGAATCTAGCAGCCATTAACACGGATCTTTTCGACAACATAGTTTCTGGGAAATACAAGGAGGAAGGACGACTCTATTTTGGGAGGATTCATGGCAGCAGAGGGAGAAATTATTCAACCGTCTAGACTTACGTGAAATCTTCCTTTTCACAAACTTACCAAATACAAGATCGGTAGATAATTATTGGTGCCAAGAAGCTTAAGGACAATGGCGACAATGAAAGGGACAAAGACATGGGATGCAAGCTCCTGAGACACTCCAATGGAATAACTTTGAAAAGGAATTGAAAACAAGGAAATTGGTTTCAGCAACTGGGGAAGATACACTAAGATGGGGTTATTGAAGTAAAGGAATGTTTACCATACAGGAAGATTACTACATTAAATCCAACAATCTTCAAACCATGGCAGTACCAATATGGCAAAAAATATGGACAACCAAACATTGGCCAAAAATTGATCACTTCCTTTGGCTTTTAAGCCATTGCAAGATTCTTACTTGGGACCAGTTGCAATGGAGAGTAATGTAGGGCCCCTCACTTTGTAAAATGTGTAACAAGAATGACGAGAATAAAGAGCACTTACTTAATACTTGTGAGATGGCAGAATAATGCATAGCTCTTCCAACAAACTGAGAAAGATAACACAAGCATTAATCAGACTATCATAAAATGGAGAAAAGGGGGATATAAATGTGAAGTCTTGAACAGAGCATGGAAGTTGTCAATGGGATTGGGATTTATTCTATGGAGCATCTGGAAAGAAAAAAACCATAGAATATTTCGGGAGGAAGCCAAAAATACAGACCAAATATGACAAGTGATCATGGATAATATTCGGGAGACCATATTAGTAGAAAAATGGACTGAGGAAGACTGGATGACAACTGGAACAGAAGGCCGCATCCTGGCCAAGTTGAATTTAAAACCCCAAATGTTGGCTAAGTCATTATGGAAATTTAAACCACCAAGGCAAAACACATGTGATGTCTTTCAGATGCCCCAACCGGGGTTTATAAAACTCAATTACGATGGGGCAGGCGTAGGTGGAAACCCAGGGTAGGCAGGCGTGGGCAGCTGTAGGTGGAATATTTCGAAACTCTAAAGGAAACTCAGGGTAGGCAGGCGTAGGTGGAATATTTCGAAACTCTCAAGGCTCAGCGTGCAGGGTCTATGCGCTGGACATTGGGTTTGCTATGAATAATTAAGCTAAGTTAATGGCGGTTAAACAAGGGCTTATAATCGCGGTCCGAGAAAAATTCCACAAAATAATTGTCAAAGGGGATTCGGCGATGGTAACAAGAGTGTTAAGAAAGCTGCAGCAAGGGACTTCATGGGAAAAAATAAGCAAAATATGGAGGATAGCACGACTCATTCATGAGATCGGATTAGTAATATAGGATATTGGCTACCTTATACCTTCGCATGTTCGTAGGTCGGGGAATGAGGCTACAAACTATTTAGCGAATTGGGGTTGCAACAATGAGGGGTGCAAGTTGGATATCAACCAAGTCGACAGGGCATGGGATATTGAGCTACATCCTCTACAGATCATCATAGATAGAAATAAAGAAAAATATCTAGACCCTCGATCGGGGTGCCAAGTGGCAAACGATGGCCATCGGGTGGTGTCACGTGGTGGCGCACACCACACTGTCGATTCAAGAAATTAAGACTCCAGCCCACAGCTGGCCGGAGGCAGGTAAATTCGCATGACGCTTAATAATGGATGCAGATGAGCGCCAACTAATCATGTCAGACATACATCAGAAAAATAGGAGTATGTGGTTAAGGCAAGAAGGGAAGAGGAGGTAGAGCATTGTTCCTGGCCGACAAGTTCAAGGAGGATCCGAGGGCAATGAAGTGGTAGGTCTACAACGGCGCTAGCTTATTCGGTATGTTATGGCTCTGGTAGCTTTCATTGTTAATTTACCTCCTATTCACTGTAATAACAATGTTGACCTTAATTTCATGGGTAGTTTAGATGGTTTGCATGCGACTTCTTGTTGTAAGTGTAGGCCTCTTTCTAATTTCACGAAGACCTCTGATTTCTTCTGGTATGTCATTAAAGTAGGGTCTTGTAAATTGTCCCTCAGTCATCAGCGTGATAACCGACAGTTTATGGTGATTCTGGTTATCCCGGCTTCGTCTGTCGACCCCTGTTTCAGAACCCCTTGTCGCCTTCTGTTTGTTCGAACAAAACCCTTCATTTCGATTTCTTGGGCAAATTATTCCCAGGCTTTGGTTTTGTGGCTATTTTCTAATGACAACGCAACTCAAACCTATGAGACTGCTTTTATGGTGCACCACGATAAGCCGACCTGAGTCTGTAACTTCAACTCTGTCCACTGTAATTGGGTTAGTCAGGAAACCTCACCTCTACAAAGTGTGAGAGGTGTGGTCTGTGTCCATCAGTTAGTTACCTCATCTTTCGTTATTTCAATGTTGTATCTTATCTGTGGTCTGTCTGGTAGGGAGATTAATTGTTGCTTTGCTTTGCTCGCCAATCGGTCTATGGGTTTGTCTCACGCACACTTCCCTCTTCATTCTCCCTAGTCTCCAAACATGCTGGCTCTACCACCCTTAATAGTAATTGCATGGAAATCTGCACTATGATTTTAATTAAGATGGAAGATGTGGGTCCCATAAGAATTCTCATGCATACTGTTGTTGACTTTCTCTCACCATATACCTGCCTGTTAAAAATTCTCACTGGTGTTGCTCGGTTGCTGTTACTGTTTGTCTGTCCAAAAACAAAAATGGTAAAAGGTCAACCTGTCAAATGTCATGCTAAAAAAAAAGGGAAGTAGAAGCTTCCAAAAACCACTACCGGACCCAACAATCGAGGCAGAAAAACGAGGAAAGAGGTCAGGGAGAATCTCTTTGATATTTACTCCTGAGGAAATCCACCACAGGTTCGCAATATAATTCAAGGTTGGGAGAAGGAAAGCAATAACAAGGAAGAAGACATAGAATTACAAGAGGATACCATGGATTTCTTTTTAGACCCCGGATATCCAAGAGGGAGACTATCCCTTATTCACCAGTCTATCCATACTTACTGGACTCTCAAATGTGTGTTGGCGAAGGCCTTGCTCAGTTTACAGGAAAAGGAAGGAAACCCCAATGTAGTTTCAGTTCTGTAGGAAATTAAAAAAGAAATTCAGGAGATTAGAGTATCTCGGTACCATGCTACAACTCGAATTGGAAGAATTGAATGACAACTTCAATCTATGCAACAAGTCTCCTACTCTTTTTGGTTTATATATTGACAAGCTTGAAGAGTGACTAAATTCACAAGGGGGTGATGGTATCCATTTGGGAAAGTTTGTTATAAGACTTCTTTTGTACGCATATGACCTTATACTGATTGCTAAATCGGTTATTAGTTTGCAAGAGCACTTACATTCCCTTGAGCATTTTTGTAGAAGGGTGGGGATGTAAGTCAATATTAGCAAAACGAAAGTAGTGGTTTTCTTTAACAAAATAAAGCATAACCAACATAAGTTCTACTTTGAAGACAACATTCTGGAAGAAGTTGTAGACTACAAATACCTCATAATTGACTTCATAAAAAATTTAAGTTGAGATGGTTGTAGAAAGAAAAGAACTTTGTGGGGTTGGAAAGCATTTTATGCTCTTTAAAACAGGTGTAGATAGGCAGAGCTATGGGACTGGAAAACCACTCTAACTCTTTTTTGGCTTCTAGTGATTCCGATGATTCTCTACAGTTATGAACTGTGGGCCAACAACACAACCGAGATGCAGTGGAAACAAATTGAGAAAATTCAAAAGCGTTTGATTAAAAACAAATTGAAAATTAAAAGCGCAGTTCCTTATGCTATTTTGTTAACTGAAACATGGGTTGCTCCTATTGAAGCAATTGCTATGTTGCGAGTCATAAGGTATTTGAAAAAAAATGAGCAAATGGAAAAGGGTAGATGGCCTAAGGTTGTGTTTAATGACAGATTGTGCAAAAGAAAGAAGACTTAGATGTGACAAAATAACAAATGGTTTAGTAAATGGGTTATTTGCTTGAACATGTTTCCTACAAATAGTAAAGATATAAAAACTTTTGTTATGGATAAGTTCCACAAACGTACTTGGAAGAAAGTGCTAGGGAGAAAGAAGCAGTACTACATTGAAGAGTTTAACCCCACTCATAATCATCAACAAAAAGTGTACATAGGGGCCAATATTTCTTGGAGATCTAAAATTTTTATTGCTCAATTAAGGACTAATTCTTATCAACTTCATTGTGAAATAGGGCACTGGAAAAGGCCAAAAGAAATGTGGGAGGAAAGAGTATGTATTTTTTTTCTCTTCCGGAAAAGTGGAAACATAAAAGCATTTCATGTTTAGCCTTCAAAGACATTAGATGGAGATATTCTGGCAACTAGCTCTTGGGATAATCTATTGAGTGAAGAGTTTGTCGAGAAGCTGAGAGCGTTTATTGTAAAAATCCACAGGAAAATGGCCAAATACAAGAGCCAAATGGAGAAGCACTCTGTCCCATAAGCTATTTTTAGCCTCGTGAACTTTAAAAATACTTTTCTTTCTTTCTTTCTTATAATAAAAAAATAAATATAAATTTAGAAATATTTAACGTCCACTAAACTAAAATTAATAAAACTGAAGAGATAAACCTAAGATAAGCTAGGGGTGTAAAATGGAGTCGTCTAACGAGCCGGAGGAATTGCCCGAATGGTCAAAATTGGCCGGAATCCGGGCAAAAAAAATTTAAAAAATCTTGCAGAAACAGTGTTTGAATCCTGATTTTGACATTGGAAATGGATTCAGCACCATCAAAACCCTGTAGGACACCCAAAATATTAAACTTTGATAGTTATAACATGGATTTAGAAAAATTCCTGCCGAATTTTCTGAAAATCTTATCGGAATTTTCATGATTTTCAGGAAGAACAATGATACAGAGGTCTCTGTATCAACCAGATGGAATGTGACAACGACGAATATCAATGCTCTGTGACGCTATGTGTTGCTTTTGATCTGGTGAATATAAATCCCAAACCAGATGGAATGTGACAACGACGAATATCAATGCTGTGACTTCTGTGTTGTAGCCCTTTACGGTAGTCTCGTCCCAAACCAGATGGAATGTGACAACGACGAATATCAATGCTCTGTGACGCTATGTGTTGCTTTTGATCTGGTGAATATAAATCCCACCCGCTTCCTCTACGATCGAAACAAAGTTGAAACATTGCAGGAGAGCAATCCACGGACTCTCCCAACCATTCCTCACAATAGGCAGCCATTCCTTTGTAATATTCCCTTTCTTGATCCCGTCAAAGGGGATAGAATTGACCCATGGTTTTAACCCATGGTATTTCCCCATGGTATTTCTTGATGGTATTGACCCATGGTATTTCTTGTTGGTATTGACCCATCAAGCCTATAAAAAGGGAGAGAAGCTATGCATTTAGGGCATTCTGGATTATCTATTTTATTATGTTTGGGTTGAGAACCTGGCCTGGCCAGTTCTTTTATTGATCCCGGGACGAAAACCCCGCGGTAATATTTATGTGGTGAAACCATTCAGGATTCACAATTGAGCTTCAATTTCTTATGTTTGTGGTATTGTGTGATGTGTTGATTTATTTAAAATTTTGATCCTTGGGATATTACAGTGGTATCAGAGCTGTGCATCCTGCCAGCCTGAGAATTTTACGCAAGGAACTTCGGTGAAATTTATTTTTCACCCTAGCCAGTATTTCTCACTTCGGTGATATTTATCACCCTAGTTTGATTTTTATTTTGCAGTAAATTATTTTATTGGGAGATATAAGTGAAGGGAAAATCATTTATATGTCTGTGGGTTAAATTTGTGAAAATATTTGAAGGCATGATTTAAAAAAAAAAATCATTTATAGCTTGTATATGGCCTCTTATGAATAAATGTACCCATGATATTTATTCATTTGTATGGAATATTATGAATGTACCCATGATATTTATTCATGTATTTCTTGCAAATATGGTCATTGTTGAAAGGTTGGGAAGCTATTGCTAGACAGGGATCATTCTCAGGTTTCTCATTAGCTAAGTATTGAGATCCATTGATGCCAATGTCATCATTTTGTTTTTGGAGACGCCACAAGAATCAACATAATGATATATCAGTCGATTCTTTGGGCTACAATACTTCTGTGGATCAAAGATGGCAACAACATACAAATCAGAAGCAAGAACAGAGCAACAGGCATTTCTCTCGAAAGGTCCATGCTATTCTTCAGCAGTCAAAAGATATCCGGAAGGAAGATGTAACAAGCAAGTGTCTCTTTGAACTTGGATCCAAATTGCAAGGTACAAAGTCAAAAGATGTTCTCCCACAGTTAGACAGATTAAATGCGGCTTTGAGCTTGATAGATAAATCAGAATGGGAAGGGTCAAGCTGGGCCTTGAAGCCATCCATGCTTGCTTTGATACAACCTAGGTTCTTGGAGCATTCTTGTGAAAATGTTAGACTCACCGTCGCTTCTTGTCTCAGTGAAATCATAGCCTTAACAGCACCGCTATTGCCCTACAATGATGACATCATGAGGAGGAATTTTTGGGTAATGGTAGAAGCACTCCAAGGGTTGGACAACACAACACCACCATCCTTACTTTTTTTCCAGAAGCGCACAATTTTGGAACGCATGGCGAAATTCAGATTTGGTATGCTTATGCTGGATCTAGAGTGTGATGATTTAATCCTTCAGATGCTCCAATACTTCTGCAATGGAATTACAACGTCTCATCCAAACTACATCAAAACAGAGATGAAAAAGATCATGTCTCCGATCTTAGGAGAAGATAGGGCCATCTGCGAACAATTGAGATCCAAATTGTTGGCCATTTGGAGGAAGGAGCTAATTGCATCACCTACTGCTTATGAACTAGTTGAGGGGTTGATCAAGCAAAGCATCAAACTATTTAGAAAGAAGTTAACCAAGGAGGAACTAACAAATATTTGTGGAGACAGCAAGAATGAACTAAGGAGGAAAGGCTTATGCTTTGTATGCAAGGGAGTTTGGGCACTTGACCATTCCTGTCCAGACAATAAGGAAGCAACAAGGATAGCAAAATTAGAGACTTCTTCAGATCATGGGGATTCATCCATAGATGGGTTCGTTGGTTTTCAGGAGAGGGCCTATGAAGGATCTGAGCAGTCAAATACAAATGGTGAACGACAACACCATGCTCTTCAGAGAAACTTGCAGGACAAGCTGATCAGTCAACCTGAAAAAGTACATGACGAAAGGAAAGATGCAATTCCTCCTGATGATGTGGTATTTGAATCTATAAATACAATGGAGGACATCCATAAAGAGTATGGGCAATCAGGTATAGACAACAGTCCACCAGTACATCCATGTTTGACAACCAGAAAGGATGGACAACTCATCCTCACATGTGAAGAGGTCCAGGATGAATACACTCAAGGAGAATCAAATGAGGAGAGGATCGTGCATTTTGAGGAGAGGATCATGCATTTCAATACAGATCTTATGTTGTTGAAGCAAAGAGTTTGGATAGTCCGAGACACTGTCTTACAGGAGAACAGAAAAATTGAGGAACTCATAGGGGTATGTGCCGAATCAAAGACCAAGTTGTCTAGTGTTGAAGAACGACTCAAATCCCTCATAAGGCAGCAAGAGGAGTACGATTGGGAGTTCCAGAGAAGCCCTCTACAGGAGTACATAGATAAGTCTTGCAACACTACCAACAACCCACCTTTATACATTGGGAAGAGAAGGGAAGGGTTCTCCAACTGCATCAGGTTGGGTAACCAAGTAGAGAAGCATGAATTGAGCATCGAACAACATCAACATAGTATATTTGCAGATATTCATCCCTCCCCAAGTCTGGATTGGCGAGAGATTATGAGTTGGTATTCTATCGATAGGTTGATTCTTTGGAGGATACTCACAGCCGAGGGCATATTGCAGCTTGGGCCCTTTGGTGCGGACAACGATGGAGGGTTAAAATGGTACCATAACCCACAGGTCCCAGGATTTAGGTGGCATTGGGATCCAGGGGAATCCATTGGGGAAATGATTGGCCAAAGGATTGTTTGGGATCCAGGTAGATCTATTTCGGGAAGGATTGGTCAAAGGATTGTTTGGGATCCAGGTATTGAAGGATCCATTCAGGACCATTCAAAATGGAGGGCACATCATATTGTATGGGATCCTGGTATTAATGTAAAAATGCTTCTGTTGTGGATAGAAGTGGATCACTTGAGGACAAGCAATCTTTGGGCGGGAGGATTTGTAATATTCCCTTTCTTGATCTCGTCAAAGTGGATAGAATTGACCCATGGTTTTAACCCATGGTATTTCCCCATGGTATTTCTTGATGGTATTGACCCATGGTATTGACCCATGGTATTTCTTGTTGGTATTGACCCATCAAGCCTATAAAAAGGGAGAGAAGCTAGGCATTTAGGGCATTCTGGATTATCTATTTTATTATGTTTGGGTTGAGAACCCGGCCTGGCCAGTTCTTTTATTGATCCCGGGACGAAAACCCCGCGGTAATATTTATGTGGTGAAACCATTCAGGATTCACAATTGAGCTTCAATTTCTTATGTTTGTGGTATTGTGTGATGTGTTGATTTATTTAAAATTTTGATCCTTGGGATATTACAGCAATCGACATAACTCCCAATGTTGTTCTCAGAGTAGAGATGAGGCAATATTTCACAGAAACCATGGGCACCAATACACAGGATGGGAAGTCATCCCAGACTATCCTCGCCTCCTCTCTTTGCCCGAAATTCAAGAACTTCTCACCCAAATTCGCCATTATTTTCCCGACGAAGAAGAAAAGCAGCCTGATATGAGCGGGGAAATTTGGTCCAACACCTGGAAAAAACTCAGCTATCTGCGCTTGAATCTCCAATTCGAACCCCTAAATCGCCAAATCTTTCTTTCAGACGAAAAGGCCCTAAAATTGTTAGGCGAAATTATCTCCAGATCTTATCTGGGCTCCCTATTTTCTGAAGAAACCACTTTATTTCACAGAGAATCTCTCAGAACCCTCCGCGTCCTCGATGTGAACACAGAACAAACCTGGAATCACCTAAAACCCCAAGATCCCTCAAAGTGCTATAAATTCATATCAGTTTTAGCAAGAAATTTACAGTCCGCGGACGAGGGTTTTCACTCCCTGGTCCTCAGTCTTCTCGAGATCGAGTCCATCTTTCTGCACCACAAACATTTCTCTTCTGTTCTTGCATTCCTTAGAACGGAAAAACCCGTGGCCTTTTCTTCCACCTGTCTGAAAATCATAGCCAATATTATGTACAGTTTCTATGCTGCTAATTTTCTTGTAGGCCGCATCACATTGCTTGTCGATATGGTCAAATATCTGGTGGCAGGTCTTGTGCAAATCTTTATATGTCTACTGGGTTTGTTGAGTAACCAAGATCGCTTGGTGGTCGTGGAGGACGCTCAGGAGGCTCTTCGCCTGGTGCTTGATCTCCTCGACCAGATGCTCAATGGTGCACATGTAGTTCAAGAACCAGCGCTGGCTTGGAGCTGTGAAATAAATTTATTGGGGTATGTCCATGAAATGATGAGAATGGAAGTTGGTGAGGCACAGAGCCCAGCTTTTGCTGGTCTATCTGAGGAACATTGGCTGCTTGTGCTCAACATAGAGCATGCAATATACTAAGACACGGGTACTGTGAATACAATGAGCCATGAACACTATGGACTCCTCCATGAACTTTCTCGGAGGCCCATTGCTGCGCCAATGCCAGTGAAAATTGCAGTCGAGAAGTTGCTACACCGGTTTACAGAGATATTTTTGTGATAATCACATAAGAATTTAAAATGGAGTTGTTTATTTACTAACAATATAGTCAACCAAATTTAAAAAAAAATTCAAAAAATCAAGAAGTTGGAGTGTTTGAATTGCACTTCAATATCATCAAAAAATTTTTTAAGGAACCCAAAATACTGAAATTTAATGACTATAATCTAGATTTTCAAAAATATTTGCTAGAATTTTTCATAATATTACCAAAATTTCCAAATCATTTATGAGTGTTTTTAGACTACAACATTTAAAAAAAAAATTAATTTAAAAAATTTATATTTATATTTATTTTATTTATTAATAATAACATTAAATAATATTTTAAAATTTATACTAAACAAAATTACGCCTATATTTAAAAAAATAAAATCTAAAAATTAGATATTTAATTTACTTCCTGTATTATTAATAATATTAAACAAGTGATATATGCATTTGATAACCCCTACCAAATAAATCTGAAAATTGTATATTTACTTTACTTTATGTATTAATAATATTATTAAACAAGTGCTAGTAAATTGTTTAAAGGTCTTTTGGCCATTAAAATAATTTTGAAGTAAGTATTTTTTAAAAATTTAAACGGTTTAATTTTGTAAATTTCTAAAAATTATTTTTGTAAGTTTGTTCGTATTTTTCTATTTATTTTTAGAAAAATCAATCAAGGTTTTACATTCAAATTCATCAAGATCATACGGTCTCAACCCGCCTATTTGGAAACTAGGTCTGTTGGCCGTTTGACTCTCTAAAACTTAAAAAGTCTAAGACTATCTAGCAACACTATATATGTATGATTGTCTTTAATTTTCTTATTATGTAACTAAACATCAAAATTTGTAGAGCCATCATATTGACATCTCAAAATTTTAAAAAGAACCATGCATATTATCAGATTACTCATCACATGAGTCATGGGCACCAAATTTTTAGCACTGGATCTTAGTAGTTCCGTCTAGGGGAGGTAAATGATGTGTTTCTCTATGCGACTGAGGCGAGCATTTTGTTGCTAGATCTGACATTGTATGAGTTGCAATTCCCTGTGTATTTCTTGCAAGTTTGTTTCAACCTTAGATGAGTTGACAAAGGAAGTCATCATTACTTTTTCCACAATATTTTTCATTATCTAGTATAAGTATATCATTTGTTGAAACTAGGTATACTAACCTCTAGAATGGCTTGGGTCCTGCACTAGGGTTTGTCATTCCTCCATGTCCAAATCAATATTCTCTGCTGCTTGTTTTAAATCTGACTCCCACCCAGAGATCAATTGTCGAACTTGTGGAGGAGTGTTGGCCTAGAGAGCCTGTGCAACCTCACAGGTCAAGCTTGAGATACTGCGGTGCCCTCTACCCCTAGTCTGTTGTGGCTGGGACTATTGACCCCATTGTCTTGCTCCATTGTTCGGGCTTCGTCCTCACACCCCTAAACCTGCGTTCCCACTGTGTGAGGAAGGTCGTGCCATTGTACTAAATTGCAATCCACACAAGTGCCCTTGAACCCGATACCTAAGTATCCACAACACAATCACCTAGGATTTTTTCTGGATTGGAGAAAAACTCGTAGAGAGACATCCCGATGTTGAAGGCTTATGAGACTGGCAGAAGAGAAACCATGTAACAATATGGTAACATAATACAAAATGAAAATAAACAATAAACCCATGCAACCAAGCTTTTCTCACCGAGTTAACTCGACCTTGACGAAGCGGGTCACCACTAGTCACCCTTTGTTCACAGAGTCCCCTTGAGACAGGGGCTATGATCAAACCATGGGAATTCCTCTTTGAATTGCCCCATGACAACCCATGCATATGATTTAATACAAAAATAACAATTGGATGAAAAACCTTTATATAAAAAACGTTGACCAAAACCCCATGCACATTCTGGGTATGCATAGACATCAACGATTACGTAATGCCATAAGAAATAGATAGACTACAGAGATATACCGTCCAATTGATAGAATAATACATACTTTACCCCCAAATTTCCAGGGAGTCTTCATGACTATCCCGTATTTCCATCTTAGAAATAGCCATTAGATGAATTATGAAGAAGTAGGTGAACACAATGGTAAGGGAGAGTTTAGGACAAGCGGAAAGAACATACTCGTCATCGTCGATTGCAGGATGAGGAGCGTAGCCAGGCTGGAGCAAACCTTTTGCATACAGTCTAGAAACTTAAGAGAGGCGGCTAACAACTACACCAGACACAGATGGGTTCTTTGAACTATACCCCAAAGGCGTTCCCTCTAATCAAGCCTTACAACATCTCTCAATTCCATACCTATTCCTTGCCACTTGCATATGTAGTGGAGTAAATGAAGGTCACCATCCGGCCACCCTCCATTAAGGTTCATAATATCTCTGTTCATGGCATGGATCCCACCGCTGCCAGTTCACCAACACTCACCCTGATCAGAGACTCCAATAAAATGTGTTAATAAAACTATAATAAAACAATTAAATTAATTAGATAATAATATTTTAATTTATTCATTTCAAATTTTCCCATGTTTAAGAATTCTAAGCTTACTCTTTCTAAAATAAGCATATATTATGTTTTAATGTCTGAATTAAAAACTCATTATGTTAGTTTAAATTCTAACAAAGTCAACTCTAACATACCCATTACTAAGTTTAGTCCTCACTAAGGTCAGAAGGAGACAATTATGATGATGACCCAATTTCCATGGTTTAGTTATGAAAATAGGGTCCAAATTTTTTCAATCTTTTCCAACTACTTCTGAATTTAAAATCAATAACATTATTGTATTCGTCTCGTCGATGCCTTTTCAACAATATAAGATTTACCCCAATCTAACTCACAGATCAAAAGTTATGATTGATTAAAAACTCACCTGTTATAACCTGATTTTCCACTCCATTATAGTGAGAGAAACCCAAGTTCAACTTACCTCAGTTGCTGGCTAAAATGCATCCACTTTCACCTTTTCTTTTACTTATGTGACATTTATCCCATGTTAAAAGTGTGAAATTACATAATTGAGCAATTTCTCATAATTATTTTTCCAAAATATTATAATTATGAGATAATAATTATTTCATAATTGACAACAATTGATAAAAAAGTCATAATTGTGAAAAAGGTTTCTAGAATTATCATTTCCAAGGAATCAACTTGACCCACTTGTGTATGAGTTGGCTAGCGGTCTATTATTGTAGAAATTTCCTAACTTATCATTAGGGGAATTTTGAGTTCTAAAATGGGTCTCCTAAGGAAATTATATAATAATAGTGGAAATAGTAAAATAAGATTTTATTACATCATCAAATTTGAGAGGGAAAAAATAAAAAACTAATTTTTTAACTTATCTCCCAAAGTTTTTACTCAAATTTCGAGTGGGAGTACTCATTGGATGCAAAATTTAATTCCTCATTCAAGGAGTACCCATGTTGCATACTTTCGATGGACTTTGCTATATGAAAAATGAGAAATACATGAAAAATGTGATTGTAAACACGCTTTTTCATATATTTCTCATTTTTCGCATGGTAGGGTCCATCGAAAGTATGCAAAATGGGTACTCCTTGGATGAGGAATTAAATTTTGCATCCAACGAGTACTCCCGCTCGAAATTTGAGTAAAAAATTTGGGATATAAGTTGAAAATACGAGTTGAAAAAATAGTTTTATTATTTTATTATTTTTTAATATTTTTACCATTTTACTTAAAAAAATGGTGAATCATCCCCCATGGTTGACATCATCATCTTGAATCCTATTGGTTCCTATAAATTTTATTTTTGTTGTACATTTTTCTTAGGAAGCCCATTTTAGACCTCAAAATTCCCCTAATGCAAGCCCTCAGGTTTATAGATTCATTCTCCCAAAGGATAGAATAAACCTATATAATCTCACCAAGAGGAAAGGGAGCTAGAGAGCCTTGGAGAGAGTATTATTATGTTGTCACTTTGATTCTAGTTTATACATCCTTAAGGTCATACTGCTCATAGTGGGGACACTCTGCCATACCTTGGAAAGGAGATCCAAATATGAAGGTATAACTTGTATTATTGATTTATGGTTAATAGAGATACATGTTCCATTCTCTTCAAATATGTATTTGCAGTTATTTATTCATGTTATTTCTTATTTCTTTGAGCTGATGATCTTCCGTAGAAGATCAATTTTCGTTCTTGTTTGGTTGTACATGCATGTAGGCTTAGATATATAGCATTAGAGTAAAGATCGCTTAGTTGGAGTGAGAAGATTCTACATCAAGCTCAAGGGCCTTCACTAACCTGTGAGGAGGCTGCGTGCTGGTTTAAACCATTTAGATTTAGGGAATGCATGATTGACTTCCTGCTTGGTCATATAGTTGGAAATTTTTCTTGCTTTGGTTTAGCCATTTATTTTACTGTCTGAAAAAACACCCTTTTGTAGTAGCCCACCTATGTTCTCACAGTGAAGTCCATAACACCTAAGAATTATCAACAACCTGGTAGGAAGAAAAATAAAAATAATAAACAAAAGAATCAAAATTCTTAGGAGAATCAACCATACCCATCTATTTAGGGAGGGGACACATCTGAATGTCATCGTAAGATTAAGTTCCTTTGTAAGATCTATCAAGGTGAACACTTGACTCATGAGTGCCCTTGAATGGATGAAGTTCACATGCTTCTTGCACCACTACCTAATACTGAATAGCTTGTTGTTTTGACTCATCCGTTCCCTGCACAACCACAACAACAAATGGTTGCACATGCTCCTCCACCTCCACAAGGAGGAAATGAGGGGCCTTATTTCAATCCTGCTCTTAATATGATTATCCTTATGTGCCAAGAGGGAGTTAATGTGACATCACGAGCTAAATCATATGATGCTCCTAAGTCAAGTTCTTTTTATAAGGACTCAACCACCCCGGTTGTTTCCACTAGACCTCTCACGCTAGATAAGCCTATGGAGATAGTCTATTGCCCACATAAGGGTGTCATTCGCAAGAATACATAGAACCCATCTGTGCGGGCTGCCCAACATTACAATATTGTTGAGGAATTTTCCCAAACGCCTTGTACCATGTTTGCTTTGGAAGTTTTGCAAAGCTTCCATTAGCAACACAAAGCCCTGTTGTCTGCAATCATAAGAGTGGATCCCTCTGACTCAAATCTCATCACATCCAATGTTGACAAGGCCGATGTCTAGCTTTCCCACTAAATCACCTTTCAGATTAATGTGCGCATCTTTCATAGGGATATTCATTGCACTTTTGTGGATGAAGTCTCTTCTACTTGTGTCATGCCAGCAACATGCAAGAAATATCTCAGTTCTCCAGCACTCACCAAATCCACTACTAATTTACAGGCATTTGATGGGCACCATTTCATTCTTAAGGGGGTTCTTCCCAAGATTTCCATTGCGCTAGGGGGTAAAACTGCCTACATTGATGTTGAAGTCATCAACGCTCCTTTGGATTATAACTTGCTCCTTGGCCATAGTTGGTTTTATGCTATGACCGCAATTGTGTCTTCAATTTTCCATCTTCTTTGCTTTTCCCACGAAGACAAGATCATCACAATTGATCAACTGGACTATTGTGTGTTGTCAGATCATCTTACCACTATGGGGACTTCAATGTGACTTGTTAGAGATAACCTTGGTCATTATGAGGGTGTTGGTGTGGGCTTGTTAAAACTCTCATCCCTTATTGGTATCTTTCCTCAGTTACCATCGCCCAGCATTCCTTCTTCATCCTTTAATAAAGCGATTATGAATATGATATCTTACGACACCTGTGGACCCCATAGAGTTCCTAATCCTTTGGTTGTGTCTCCCGATCTCATGAAAGTTGATCAAGCTAGTGTACCTTCTCCATTATCCTTAGTCTCCTTGACAATCTCGTCAGTACCTCTTAACGTTGGTAAAAAACTCCATCACAATATGGAATGTGACCAATTTCTATTTCCCACATGGGTCGTCACCCTGCTTATTCCGTGTGACTCCTTTAATGATGAGTGTTATTCTCGAAAAGTCATCTTGGAAATCATGGATTCACCTATTAATCATCCTAGGAAGATTATGCCTCTTCATGCCTCTAGTCTTCCCGAATTGGAAAAGGTAGAGATTGGCATCCAAAATCTTGCATCGATCCAGGGGGTATCTCCTTGACCCTCCTTGGAAGTGCCACCCATGGACTGAGTCAAGTCTTGGGTTTCTACTGCTAAAATTTCCAATGAATTGACCAAATCCTCCACCTATCGACGAGTGTCATGTGCCCCTTTTACGACTTGATAGTCATTGTCAAGGAGCTCCATTAGCTCATGAGACCACTCACTTTGTCTGTCCTTAGGTCATTCCCGATAATGTTATGGTTCTAGGTTTTCCCTGGTATCATCAATCTTTAGGAATTAGGCAGTTCAACTTTCTATGTCATGGCCCCATCATGGTGCACCATATTGTGCATCCACTCCTCCATGAGTTAATTATGTATGGAAATCCTTGAATTGTGCCTGACAATGGGCACACTTTGACGTGACCTATTAGACTAATTTGTGTATGTACATAGGAGTGTCGTGATTTATCTCTATTTTGGTTTGATATGTGATGTGAGTATTTGGCATGCCTTATTTATGCCAAAAATCTAGAAAAATGATAAAACTCAAAAAACCAAAAACATATGGTCCTGTTTTTACCTCATCCATGTTTATTTCTTTCATTATGTGATTCATCCATGGGTCTAGCCAATCTGGATGGTTTTTACACTACATGGTGGCGTTTTTATTGCGACATCCATTGGACCTTAGTTGTATTTCTCTTGAATTGGCATATAGGGGTAGGTCATATATCATCGTCACCAGTGCATTCTTGACTGTCAATTCCATCATTGTGCCTTAGGTTCGACCCTGTCAGGTTGCAACATTAGCCACTCTTCTCTATGCACATTTTCACTTGGCGGTAGAGCCTACTTGATCATGGATTCCCTAGTATAGACCCTTTTTTCGTCTTGGTATCCATGCAATCATTTTTATTATTTTTTCAGAATCCCTCCTTCTAACCCACCATGACCTAAAATATGAGCCCCATGTTCTCTTCTTTGTCATATTGTTGGCCATTCTGCAAGGAGTTGTTGCTCCATAATCCTATGCCCTGATTAGGATTACCAGATAATAAAATAAATGGCTAAACCAATGCAAGAAACAATTCCCAACTATATGACAAAACGTGCAGTTAATCATGCATTCCCTAAATCTAAAGGGTTTGAACCAACACCTGGCCTCATTGCAGGTTGGTGAAGGCTCTTGAGCTCGATGCAAAATCTTCTTGCTCTGACTAGAAGATATTTGCTCTTCCACTACCAATCTAGGCCTACACACATGCACAACCAAACAAGGAGGATAAATGATCTTTCGCGGATGATCGTCAACTCAAAGAAATAAGTAATAGCATGAATAATTAACTGAAAATACAGATTTGAAGAGAAGGGAACATATATCTCTATTAACCATAAATCAACAATAAAATTTGTACCTTCATATTTGGATCTCCTCTCTAAGATCCGACAAAGTCTTCCCACTATGAGCAGTATGACCTTAAGGATATATGGACTAGAATCAAAGTGACAATATAACAATACTCTCTCCAAGGTTCTCTAGCTCCCTTTCCTCTAGGTGAGATTATATAGGTTTATTCTATCCTTTGGGAGAATATATCTAGAAATTAGGGGCTTGATAAGTTAGAAAAATTCTACAATAAAGGACCCCTAGCCAATTCATACACAACTGGGTCGAGTTGATCTCCTTGGGAATGACAAAATCTAGAAACATTTTTCACAATTATGAGTTTTTTCTCAATTGTTGTCAATTATGAAATAATTATTATCTCATAATTATAATATTTTATCAAAATAATTATGAGAAATTGCTTAATTATGCAATTTCACCCTTTTACCAGGGTATAAATTTCACATAAGTAAAATAAAAGGTGAAAGTGAAAGCATTCTAGCCAACAACTGAGGTAAGTTGAACTTGGGTTTCTCTCACTATAATGGAGTGGAAAATCAGGCTATAACATGACCTATTGGGCTTTTCCATGCCATTAGACCTGCCACATGGCACTCACGTGGTCCCCATGTGGCTACCCAAGTCACATGCCACATGGAAGCTGTTGACTTGCTCGTGCTCATTAAACCCCTTTTCAAGGTTATATATATATGTGTGTGTGTGTGTGTGTGTGTATACGTGACATGTACGCAATTCCCGATGTATTCGGGAGTTAGCTTGCTTAGGGAAAAAACACAATGCCATTCATATAGGAGCCTTGACCCCTGACTTTCAATCACACAATAAACCAAAATCTCACGTAGGCCTCGACTAGCAACCCTGCTCAATTGCAATTTTGGGCCCAATAAGGTCGAACCCAGACTGGTGGATCATACTCGACTTGCTTTGGGTCTAACTTACTTATGAGCCTTGACTTAGCCAACAAGTTCGATGGATCCCACTAGTGGTTCTAACGTGTTTTGCAAGCCTTTTACACTTAGAAAATTTCCGGATTCCTTCCTAGTTTTTACACATGCCAAATCATTCAAACTCTTCTTCCTCTTAAAACATGAACTTCAATATTTTGTGATAACTACCATCACACTAAGGCCATGAAATTTTTTAATATTTTACGCTGCAATATTCACTAAACTCGTTGAAAAACACACAAGAAATTTTGATGATGAAACTTGGAAAATAATATGTACAAGAATATACCCTCAATGAATGTGCATTCAAGTGAATTTCATTTGGATTACAACGAACTCAAGTAGTCAGCTCACACAACATGAAGATACGTTCCTTTAAATCTACTAGTTCACATGTGCAAAGCAATTAATGGGACACATACACAATAATACATGTTGGATACCATAATCATCCAATTTCACTTTTCAACGTAGAGATATTACCATCTCTTCGGTACTGAAAGATCACTAAGGTTTAAATGTAGAAATTTATAAACACAATAATGGATGTATATTACTGGACTCCCTTGATCTAAAAATTAAATCCATTGTTAAATACAAAATCCTTCTACTCAATTCTTTGCGAAAATTAAATCGCCAATTGCAAACATATGAAGAAAAATCAATCGCACATAACAAGATGTTTTACCAGGAAAGCTTAAAGCTAAAAACCCCAACTATCATATATTATGTATATCATGGAATCATGAAACAATATCATACAAAGCTTAGCTCATAGAGCTCTTAGTACAATATACAATCGTCTCACACTGTCATACAAAAATTGGTTCACACATGCACCAATTTACTGCCTCCTAACAACCTGCCTCCACTGCGCAAACCCTACTAAAGAAGATCACTAAATGAATTCGATCTTGCCTTGATTTGACTGTGCAATCCTCATTGGAAACTCCAATATGTGTGTAGATGCATTGAATGTATCACTATAGTCACAACTGATAGTCAAACACACCCTTTCACCTATCTCTCCACTAGGTCTCCACTGGATCTGACATACAAGTAGTTAACTGCTGTATTTATTCAGTTGCAAGTAAGACACTACTTGTGAATTAATTAAATAATTAATTCACTCATCTTTCACTAGTGTATCTTTAGTTACAACTAGCACAATTGAGTTTAACTCACTTAACTGAGTTAAACTAAATAACAACTCCCATAACTACTCTTCCAACTCTGTTACAATTGTGTCACACTCAGTTACAACGAAGTCCATCATGCATGAGTCACCAAACAAACTTGGAATGCGTAATTCTTTCAGCTAACTGGTTTTGCACATCAATTAACTGAAATCAAGTGCTCCAAGAGAATAAGTTATTATTTATTGTCTGATTATCATTAAGGGCTAATAATAATTGACATGAATTCTATTTTTAGATATGCGATCTATAAATAGACTTCGCCCATGTTCTAAAAATAGAAACTCATATAAAGATAGAATTTTCTCAACCATATAGAATCAACATCCTACTAATTTTAGAATATGCTCCCAATTCTAAAAATAGGCATACACCTAAAAATAGCCTATGGGCCCACCTACTGAAGGTGCTTAAGTTTCACTAGGATCATCATCTTGTTGAATCTCAACATTAAATACTTAACATATATAGGAAATTTCAACCATTCCTCATAGACCCATACAGGGAATTCAAAATCCCACATCCACACAGGGATTCCATCCTTAAGGGTCAACATGAGAATTTTATCATCTCAATAAGCATGCACGTAATATTCAAATACAAAGGAGCACAAATAAACACCATTGCATTATACATTGGAATTATGCTACTCTTCAACATTACAAGGAAATAACATCCTTCAACATTAGTTTATGCATGTACTATAGAATGAATATTTACATCACAACAATGCATGCGAAGCTAGATAGGCATTTATCTTAAAATGAAGAACCTGGCAACTAAGATTGAGACTTTGACTCTCCATCCAACCATAAACAAGTTGTAGCCAAGTATTTCTTACGATTGTCACCCCTAAGCCAAATTCAAAATCTCGAGGTAGAGTTCTTTCATAGGAGTTTAAATTGATATTGTCAACTGTAACAGGGTGGCTCAAGGCTGTCTCACCTCCACCCACTAGCTATCAAGAATTAATAATCAAAATGAATCACTTCACTCACATACAAACATCATCCACTTTGGGGATTAAACTAATATCCTTAGCTCAAATAGGATGTCTCAAGGCCACACTTCCTTGAACAAAGTCACTGTCTTAATGAGAACTATGACCTAAAGACGAGAACTCTAGCTAAAAAACCCCCCAAAAACATGAAAAACCACCCGAAAATGAAAAGTGTATATGTTGGAATGACATTTATTTATTTATTTTTAGATAAAATTTCAACGTTATTTTAAAAAGGGAAGTAAAAACCAAATATTTTTGTGCAAAAAACATGAAAAAACACCCTAAAAATGAAAAGTGTTGATGTTGGAACAACACCCCTTTTTTTTCCGACGTAAATTTTCAACATTTTTTAGTAATGGCGTTAAATATAAAATATCATGACTTCGAAAAACCTTAAAATTCCAACAATTTCCACGCATGGCGTTAAATTTAAAATATTATGTCTCTCAAAATCCTTAAAATTCCAACAATTTTCAACGATGACGTTATAGATAAAATTTCATGATTCTAAAAACCCTACAATTATCATTGTTTTCAACCATTGCATTAAAGTTAAAATATCATGGCTTAGAAAAACCTTAAAATTTTCAACCATGTAATTAAAACCAAATATCATGACTATAAAAAACCTTAAGTTTTTAACATGTTTCAAGTATGACATTATAGAAAAATTATATGACTTCAAAAACTTGAAAAATGAACACCTAAATTAGACATTATACCAAGAGTAGTTTATTTTTAAATACCAAAAGTATAATTATTTTAAAATATTAACCTAAGACAACTTGACACATTGCAACGAAAATTTAAAAATCAACTATCAAATCGACATCCATTGGAGGTGATGTTAGACCCCTATAATACTAGGGTTCCCCTTATTATTATTGTTAACGTATCCCCCCTTATTGTTATTTTTGTGCCCATGTAGTCCCCACATTGTTATTATTGTTCCCCATAGAAGCCCACAATTGTTATTGTTGTGCTCTTATATTATTATTGTTATGTAGGCTCTGATTATATTGTGACCCCTTGGAATCCTATAAATAGAAAGGAGATTTGGTCATTTGAATCATCCAAGAATTGTTCATTTATGTAATGTAAAGGGGGTTTCCCCCTTGAAGAGTCTAATTTTTAACTCGTTGATCTATCTTTTATTTTATTTTTTGAGCTAGTTGCGTAACATTTGGTATCAGAGCTTTGGATTCTAGGGTTTTGCTTCTTCAAACAGGTCATGTTTGAATTTTTGTTATAACTTTTTTTATACGAGGCTTCAAAATCTGAAATTTTGACCATGTAGAGAATAAATCTTGGTGAATGTCTTGTAAAAATTTCATATATTGGTTTGCTATATCTTCAGAGATATGATCCACATAATTTAGGGTTTTTGTAGGCTCCAGAATTTAGTCTTAAATAGGTGACCTAGGGAAAATCATCATAACTTTCGTTTCAGGCATCATATTTGAATTTTGTAAAAGGTTGATGAAATTGCATGGGATGTAGGTTTTCTTACGACAATTTCAAGGCCGAAGGTCGAAACAGTGACATGTGGAACTTCGTACAAGTTCGCTCTATTGAACCAGTCTATATTGAAGCCATCGTGGGAGTTTGGGCATAAATCTTTCTTGAAGAATCAAATATTGGTATGAATTGCGGGGTTGAAAAGAAGACTAGGAGGGATACCAGAAGAAGAAATTTTAGACCTTGGATATCTGGAATTACACAGCTACAACAGATTCAATATCGAGCTTCTAAAAACAAAGAAAAAGGTGTATTTTTTTTAAAAATGTTTTCATAACGTTTGTTTGAAAAAACAGTTTGAAGTGATTCAAAGAGCATATTGAAGCATAGAGATAAGTATTTGGTTCTAAAATTTCTCCTAAACGAAATAATTCTACACCAATTAAGCCCTCAGAAATCTCTACTATGACTCATGAAGAGGAAGAATTGCAACATGATGTATCAAAATTACAGGACCAAGTGAAAAAAAATTTGCTCTCGCAAAGAGCAACCAATGATGAACTAAAAGGGGACATGGATGGTTTAAAATTAGAAATAAAAGGTGACATGTATGTTTTAAAAGCATAAATAAAATGTGACATGAATGGTTTAAAAACATACATGGAAGGTTTGAAAATGTTGCTACAAGAAATGATTCCTAATGGCGAAAAGGTATTAAATGAAACTCATGATGAGAACAAAAGAAATGTTAATTATGATTTCATAGACCCTAACGTTGAATTTAAGACTCACCATATTCCAAAGATCGATATGATGAATTTTTATGGCAAGGATCCGGTAACATGGATACTACAGATGGAGCAATATTTTGATCTCCATAATGTGCAATGCACACAAAAGGTACGCATTGCAACTTTATATTTAAAACCCATTAAGTTTGTATGGTATCGATGGATTTGTTTTCGTAAACCACTTGTCACTTGGTTAATTTTTACGGAGGAAATAATAACACATTATTAGGATACAAAGAGCAACATCTTCTTTAGACAATTGATAAATCTCAAACAAAAGGGTTCAATGTCGGAGCACATTGAGGACTTACACAAATTGAATATAAGGGTAAATGATATTACAGAGGAGCATAGGATTGATGTCTTCATAGGGAATTTGAAGGATAAAATCCAACATGAGGTTCACCTTTGGGAACCTGATTCATTGGAGAAGGCATTCAAGTTGGCAAGCAAAATTGAAAGAAAATTATGGCAACAAGTAAGTATACCACTCACAACTAGAAATATGGAAGTGTTACTACTCCTAGCCTTCCACAATCTACAAGGTTGATACCACAAAAATTGGAAGAAAAAAGAGAAAAAGGGATTTTTTATAGTTGTGATAGAAAATACGCTAAACGTCATAAGTGTGTCAAGAAGAAATTATTTTACATAGATTCTGAAGAGGAGGAAGAAAATCAACAAGAAACTTCAAAAGAAGAGGATATGCACTAGGAACCAACCCTAGAGAAAGAATAAATTAATCCGACCAAATCTTGTAATACATTGGCAGGAATTACCACTCCTCAAACTCTCAAGATAGAAGGACATATCAAGAAGAAAGGTAATAATGTTTATTGATTCAGGTATACCCATAATTTTATTCATTTTAATATAGCCAAGGAATTGAATTTCTTCTTATACCCAAAACCAGAGTGTCAAGTGTTGGTTGCAAATGGAGGAACTATAAATTGCTATGGAAAGTGTCATAATATCAAGCTAACCATGGGGGAATATGTATTGAATATTCCAATGCTTTCCATTCCAATGGGCGGTGCTGATGTTGTACTAGGAGTCCAATGGTTATAATATTTGGGTACGATAGATTTTAATTTTCAAGAACCATTCTTGAAATTTTTTTGGGAATGAAAGGAATTTGAATTAAGGGGTATAACAAGGAAACCAAGAAAGATAATTAGCTCTAATTTCATGACAAATCTTATAAATCAAGAACAATGGGGTGTAATTGCACAATTATGCTCACTAGAGGTTCAAACATCGAAATACTATATTTCTCCAGATCTCCAAAAAGTCTTGGAAAATCATTCCTAGTTATTTGAGACTCCCAAAGGCCTCCCACATATTCATGATCATGCTATTCATTTGATTCCAGGAAGTGCTCCTCCTAACAATAGGCCTTACAGATATCTCTATGCCCAAAAGAGTGAAATTGAGCGTATGGTTGCAGAAATGATATAGGCTGATATAATTCTACCTAGTCAAAGATCTTTCTCTGCTCCAGTAGTGTTGGTGCACAAGAAGGATGAATCATGGCACATGTGTTTGAATTATAGGGAGATCAACAAGATCACTATTAAAGATAAATTTCCCATTCAAGTCATTGATGAATTATTGGATGAATAACATGGAGAAATTTACTTCACCAAGTTGGGTCTTCGTTTAGGATATCATCAAATTAGAATGAAGACTGAAGACATTCCGAAAACAACATTCTGAACTCATGAGGGTCATTATGAATTTTTGGTCATGGATTTTGGCCTTACCAATGCATCTTCTACATTTCAAGGTTTGATGAATTCTGTTTTCAAACCCTTAGAAACTTTGAGTTAGTATTTTTTGATGATATAATAATCTACAGCAAGTCTTTGAAGGATCATGTTCAACATGTTGACATGGTGCTCAAACTATTGGAGGATAAATAATTATATGCAAAAACCTCCAAATGTTTCTTTGGAGTACACAAGGTTGAATATCTGGGTCACATTTTGTCTCATGAGGGTGTTAAGGTAGACCCTAACAAAATTAAATCAGGAATGGAAATACCCACAACCATAAAGCATCTACAAGGTTTTCTTGGGTTTACATGGTATTATCACAAGTTTGTTAAGAGTTATGGGAGAATAGCAACACCTATAACAACATTACTGAAGAAAGATGCATTTTATTAGACTCCAGATGCAACTAAGGCCTTTGAAAATCTTAAAGAGGAAATGTGCCAAACACTGGTCCTATCTACCTCATAATTCCCTTTATTGTGGAATGTGATGCCTCATGAAATGGAATTGGTGTTGTTTTAATGCAAGAAGGAAGACCCGTTGCTTTTGAAAGTCATTCAATCAAAGGAAAATATTTACACAAACCTATTTATGAGAAGTAAATGTTGGCAATACTACATGCACTAAAGCAATGACAACGTTACCTAATGGGAAGATGCTTCAAGATAAAAACAGATCATGATAGTCTTAAATAATTTTTGAAACAAAGATTATCTTCAGAAGAGAAACAAAAATGGGTCACAAAGATGTTGGGTTATGACTTTGAAATCATCTACAAAAAAAGGAAGAAAAATGTTGTCGCAGATGCACTCTCAAGAAAGGATGAGGATGTGGAAGCATTGCTTTTTACCATTTATATTACCCAACCAGATTGGATAACCGAAGCAAGGGATGAATGGAAGAATGACGAGGAAGTGTGGACACTCATTCAAAATTTGTACCAATATCCTAGTACATCTTATACATTTAGCTGGAAAAATGGTTCATTATGGTACAAAGATTGCTTATATATGTGTAAGAATTCCCAAATCAAACAAAATATTCTTTTGGAATTTCACACCTCTCCCTTAGGAGGACACTTAGGATTTTTAAAAATTTACCATAGGGTCAAGAAGGAATATTTTTGGGATGGCCTTAAATCTGATATTCAAAATTTTTTGGCAAAATGTTTGGTTTTCCAACAAAATAAAGTTGAGACAATTAAATCCCCAAGTCTGTTACAACCTTTATCCATTCCAATTCAACATTGGGAGGAGGTTTCAATGGATTTTATTACAAGATTACCCAAGTCCAAAGGAAAGAGTGCCATCATGGTGGTAGTTGATAGACTTACCAAGTATGCACACTTTTGTGCATTATCTCATCCATTTAAAGCCAATACAATTTCTATTTCATTTATGGAAACAATTCAAAAGCTACATGGAAACCCAAAGGTTATTGTAAGTGACATAGATCCCATTCTCACTGGAAATTTTTGGACGGAAATATTTTCTTATCTGGGTACTCAATTAGCTCATATCTCATCTTATCATCCTCAATCTGATGGGAAAACTGAGATAGTGATTTTTTTTTTGGAAGGATACCTTCGTTGCTTTGTATCTGATAAACAAACATAATGGGTCAAGTGGTTACATATGGCTAAATGGTTGTATACCCATCCATATTGCAGCAAAAATCACCCCATTTATGGAACTTTATGGATATCATCCACGGTCCATCACATCATCTTTAAGAGAAAATTCTAAGGTTCAATCAGTGGAATATCACATCAAACATCAACAACAAGTTCTCCATATCTTAAAGGATAACCTCACTTTGACACATAATCGAATGAAACAATAGGCATATCAACATCACAATGAAAGAAGTTTTGATGTAGGCGACTGGGTATTTTTACTGCTACAAACATATAAATAAATGTCTCTCAAGCAAGCTAAGAAGGATAATAAATTATCACCAAAGTACTATGTTCCTTACAAGGTGTTGCAAAAGATTGGTACTATGGAATACAAATTGGAGCTTCCTGCATCTTCTTGAGTGCACCCAATTTTCCATGTTTCATGCTTAAAGAAGGTTATACGAGGCAAGATCCTAGTTCAAAAAATATTTCCATACTTTGACGAGGAAGGAAAAACAATATTGGAACCTGAAGTAGTCACGGAAATAAGAACTAGACAACTATGAAATCGATCAATTTTAGAGTATCACATCAAGTGGAAGAACTTACCTGCTGAACATTTCACATGGGAGGATGAGAGTTTTATACAAAAGCATCAATAACTACTCAAGCGTTGAGGAAAACACTTTTTTGAAGAAGAGGGTGTTACACATCATTTTGTCACCGTCCCTGCAATCCCCACATTAGAGGACCATTTATGTGACTTATATGTAGTGTCATGCCTTGCAAAAAGTATCGTTGCAACCCTTGCCATGAGAAGAACATTTCCTTTGTTGACTATTCCTAGAACAAACCATAAAAAACACATGATTTTGGGTTGACATTGTCAAGCAGTTATGGCTTCGCACTGATAAAGGAAATTAGCACTGGGCACCGCGCCCATTGGTTCTCTGTCTTAGTGGAATGCCCACGTCGAGTTGTTTTTGGAAATTTTTTTAAATATAGAAGCGAAGTTTCCATTGCCAACCACTTTGTGAGCGATTCAACATAGGTGGTTCGACTGAATAACGTTGAGCACCCTCCTTTGTCTCTTGTTCCCTACTTTTGGGAAACCTCCCAAAGGATAAGGCCTCCCTTCCACCATTTGAGGGATCCCAACCTCCTCTCCTTCTATAAATACATCTCTCTCACATGGATGCAGCGAGCTGAATGGTTTGGATAGCTGAACATTTTGGAGAATAACTGAAATAGTCGGGTATAGATAATGTGAGATAGAGCAGAGAGAGACCCTTGTCGAGAGAGAGTCTTGCCTCGCCAAGTCCAAATTCCCCAACGAATTCTCGAGATGCGTTTTGACTGGACCTGCTAAATGAGGCTGCGATGTCAAGGCTCATTTGGTTCTAATATATTTCTTTCTCTTACTTAATACATGACTAATGTTTTGGTTCCCCTCTTGTGTTGATGTGATTAATCTTGCACAATACGTTTAATTCTCCTTGACCAATTAGATAGTTATGAATGCAAATATTGTTTCGTATGCAACTTTCATTCTTTGATCCTTATGCATTCACCTGAGTACCATTGCTGAAGGACCGCGACGTGTTAGGACGAAGATCAGGAGATTGCTGCCACAACTACGACAACTGCGTTGGAACAAAGGTAGGAAATCTATCCCGGCTCAGCTTCATTCATTAACTAGGAATCGACGCATTAGCGTGTCCTCTTGCTAGTAGACCCACCCTAGGGCTAGAGGGATCGCCTCTATCCGCAAAGGGGATTTACCTACACAATAATTTGGCAACTCCACTGGGGACTAGTGTGTGCTTGTCATCTCGTTGTTTCTTGAGCGTTTGGCTTGTCGAGACGAATTTGGTCATTTAATTGTTTTTCTGCTTTGCTTGACTTGTCTGACTGTTTTAAACCATCTTGTTTAGTTACAGAGTTTCAATTTTGACCTCTGCTTAGTGGTTTTATTTTTTCCCATGGTTTTCTAGCTCGATGCAGTTTTTCCTTGAACAGTCATGCCGATTGGCGCATGTTTTTTTTGTTACATGTGTGCCAACCCCTGTTTAGCACGGATTACAGCTAAATGGTCGCGCCAAATTTTGTAGGGTTTGATTTGACCTTTTTTTCTGAGTTTTTGTTAGTAGTTCTTGGCTCTAGATTGGTATTTTTCTTTGCAATTGGTCTTTTGAGAATTTTTTTGACTCTGTAGTCTCGGTCTTCTCAGCTGTTTGTCCATCATCTTATCAGTGGAGTTTTGTAGCTCTAGGGTTTCTAGGTGCCTTGTGTTGTTTGTTTAGCCCTTTCCTCACTGAGCCTTCTGAGTTTAGTTCGAGTCACTTTGACCTTTGTCATTTCAATTTGCTGACTGATTGTGTTAGTCTTTCTCGATTCTTCGTGTCTTTGGTTTGTTGGGTGATCACTTTTGTTTTCATTTGACTCTCGATTCGTCACTTCGAGCATAGATTACATTGCTCGTTGGATCATTTCTAAAGCCCTTTGTTTGCTTAGAAGAGTGCATCCTTTTTTTGAGTGTGTTTATGTTTGTATCGCATTGGTCTCTTTGTTTTAGATCTTTACATTCGTAGTGATCAAAACTAGTATTTGTTTTGCTTTTTAGTGTAACAATGCATTGCATACTTCATTCATCTAAAAAACAAAAAATTGCATTCTTTCACTTAAATTGAAAATGGAAATGTTCTTTTGCATAACTAGCTCTTAGCGAACTAGGAAAGAGTTTTTGTTTTCTTATTTGGTTGTATTAGATGCATTAGTGAAATTATTCTTATGTTTTGATTGATTGCTACTTTGTCATAGAGTTCCTATCCTTCTCTTAGCTAGCATTTATTGAATGAAAATGATGTTCTTTTGCATGTAGTATGCATTTAGGAATTCAAGATAACATTCGGTAAGGCCTTGAAATCAAAAAATTAATTCAAGATCAACCTTAAAATGAATTCAATCAACACAAGGAAGCATTGAAACCTAACGCACATATTTTAGAGGTCTAGGCTAGTGATGTGTTCCGGCGTTGTTAAACCTAGTAGCCATCGTTCGCCACCTGGAATTAGACATCACTAGTACGGACCTGTGCTCCCCATATCGTCACATATATAAAGGGAGACCCTCATAGGCTGCAATACTTTATCCATAGGAAGTCGA
Source organism: Pinus albicaulis (assembly GCA_034641835.2). Taxonomy (NCBI): domain Eukaryota; kingdom Viridiplantae; phylum Streptophyta; class Pinopsida; order Pinales; family Pinaceae; genus Pinus; species Pinus albicaulis. The sequence goes on from CM076578.1 coordinate 750,391,803, forward strand.
GTCTTCCATCCTGTAACTATGATACACCAAACACAACATTTGGGGAGACTACCTGCACGTACTTCAAGTTCTTGGTCATTTCTCTTTCATTTGATCACCAAGGTGTATATAGCAGTTCACGGAAACTTGGTACACCCTATTTCTTAGATTACCTAGGTAGTCATTTTGATATTTTCCTGACTCTCTAAAAGTGAAAAGATCATCGAGCACTTGTCCTTTCACGCTAGTTTAATCTGAAAGTGATAGTCACCTTTTTCCTATTTCTCGACTCTTAAAATATGAAACGACAGAGTTTTGTTTCAATGTATTAAAATATTAACTGCCCATGAAATACTCCTGGTTAAAGCTATCTTCCTTAGTGTTTTGTTTTACGGTTGTTTCCAATGGCCATGTTTCCAGAGTTTACCAATCCAAGAATCCCCTTCGAGGGGAATCCTAGTCCTTTTCCTGCTTTTTGGAATTTTTGGCGCTCCTTATATGGAAACATTGTCCCTTCCTGGGTTAACTGTTGGTTTTCCTGTATGGTTAGTCTCAACCTCGGTAGTCTCGAGTATTCCTCCCTTTGTACAATCATCTCCTTCGCCTGAACAACATCATGTCGATTCTAAGGTGGAACTCTCCTTCTTCGCCTATTTATTTATCTGCCTCTTCTACTTCACCTGGTGAAAGTCTGGATTCTAGTAGCCAAGTGGCTAAGAAGAAGAAGAAGAAGTCGAAAAAGAAGAAGTCAGATAAGAGAGAAGTCAACTCTGTAGATATTAGGCCTTAGACACCTTCCCTTAATAAACCATTCAACTTTCCACGGAAAGTCAAATTCCCTTGCATATTGTGCAAAGGTGACCACCTTCTTCGAGAATGCCCTGGCATTCTCAAGCTACTTGAAGTATGGTTCGACGACCATCCGCCGTTTCCTTTGGCTTCTGGAAGTCATATTGGTGGCACATCTTCGACTAGTAATGATAAGACTCATAAGAAACGGTGTAAGATTACGAATACTTGTAAGTTGTGTGAAGGGCATCATCTCATTCACCTTTTTCTGTACATGGATGAAGCCACAAGAGTGTTGGAAAACCCTACTATTTCTGCACCCTGCCTTTTGGTTGGTTACCATAAGCTTTCTTTGAGTCCTCCGCTAGTTGATTCCACGATCGGTCAAGATTCATCCTTGGCCGATCCCATTCCCCTAGAAATTCAAATTCACAAATCCGTTCCCAACCAACCATTGGTTGTGGAATCGGTCGATCTGATCCCACCCATGGTTTATCAGGTTTTTTTCTGTCAAGAGTGGATTTCATCCCCCTCATGTTCTTCTCGTTTCTTCAAATTCCTCAGAGTTGGAGAAAGATACTCCCATCCCTGTGACTCAAGAAGTTGATCTTCCTGCTCCCATGTCTGTGGTCCAGGAGGATGATCCTCTTGCTCCAGTAACACCAGGGGATGATCATCTCATTTCTATGGTACCCCCTCCAAGTAGTTTGGTCGCTTCCTTCGATTGGAGTCTATTTGCGGGATACCGTCTTCCTTCTTATGTGCATTTTGAGATCACAGTACAGGCCTTCGATGTGGTCATACCTAGCATGATTATAGATTAAGGCACATCTATTAGTGTTCTATCTTCAACTACTTGGCAAGATTTTGGTTCTCCATCGCTTGTGCCTGTTATGCAGAATCTGTTGGCGTTTAACAGAGGAACCAATCAACCGTTAGTGATCCTTCCGAAGTTGCCTATTACTTTGGGAAGGAAAACCGTCTATATAGACATGATGGCTGTTCCAGGCCCCTTGGATTTCAATTTACTCTTGGGGCATGACTATGCTTATGCCTTGGGTGCAAAGCTCGAATCGTGACCATTGATCAAATTTCATTCTTTGGTCCTGATGTGGCAGCTGGCCCACCATCTATAGAAATTTGCTGAATAATGAAGATTTATCCACTGAGATTATCCTGATCATACATTAATTCGAATTCATGTATAACACATAACCTCTTCTACAATCAATCATCAATTTGCGGAAATAGAAACAGTCGCATGCGCACATAAACACAATATGTAATGGGGAAAGCTTATAGCTGAAAACCCCCAGCTATTTGTATATTATAATAAAAGAGAAACATGTAACAATCTCAGTACAATACTCCTCACAAGTACTCAGTACTGTCTCCAAAAGTTACACACAAACTAGCTCAGTTTTGAACAAGTCACAGGTTCAAAACTCATCCACTAATTGCCTGCCTCTACTGCGCAATCTAAGTTGGTTCAATGAGAGATCCAAGTTTGAATCTCCTTGGCTTCAACTACACAATCATCATTGGCAATCTCCTCCAATGCTTGTGCAAATCTCATGCACAACTGCTGTCGCAACTAATAGAAAACTCACCCTTTCATCTACCTCTTCCACTGGTCTCCACTGAACTGTCCATGCACTGTAGTGAATTGATGTGTTCTTGAGTTGAATAATGAGTTAATAATTAGTGAATTAAATAATATTTAATTCACTCCACTCATTACTAGTTGATTAGCTAGTTAAACTAGTCACAACTAGTTCAACTAAGTTAAACCGAACACAACTCCACCAACTGTCTCATCAACTCCACCAAACTCTGCCACTGAAGTCCTAACTGAAGTCAACCATGCATGAGCTCACCCCAGGCCCCATCGACCAACGTAATTCCAACCATTCGGTCATGAGCCATGTCGTATCCCAACTGAAGTGCTGCAAGAGGATAAACTGAAGTTTATAGTCCAAATATTAATAAGGGCTAATAATATTTGACTGACCTATTTTTAGACAGGCAGTCTAAAAATAGACTTCGACCTGTATGTCTAAAAATAGAGGTCCATCTATTTTTACCAACTCGACCAATCATCCAAGAATATCATACTGCAACTCCTAGACCATGCTCCATATGTCTAAAAATAGACATAGTCTAAAAAATAGACTTTGCGCCAAAAATAGCCTGCGGGCCCACTTAGTGAAGGCGACTTCATTTCACTAAGCTCCATCATCTTGTTGCATTTTCAACACTCCCTCTCAACAAGATATGGATTATCTGCAACCCCTATCCTGCCTCTGTGGAATTCGAACTTGCTCCTGGTGAGCGCCTTCGTCAAGATGTCAGCATCCTGATCCTCCGTGGGAACATATGAAAGTAACATGATTCTCTGCTGAACACAATCTCTGATATGATGGTACCTGATGCCGATGTGTTTGGATCTGTCATGAAATACTGGATTAGTCGAGAGTTTAATGCAACTCTGGTTATCACAATAAATCACAGTAGGCTCCAAGTGCAACCCGAACAATCCGACGAGGATCTTCCTCATCCAAATAGCCTCGCATGCAACCAAGCTTGCTACCATGTACTCGGCCTCTGCTGAACTGAGTGCCATGGATCTCTGCTTCCTGCTGTACCAGGAAAATGCCGTCGATCCAATGCTGAAAACTCCTCCAGATGTGCTCTTTCGGTCCGTTGGGCTCCCTGCCCAATCTGCATCAGTGAAGCCGGAAAGCTTCGCTCCATCCTCCTGTCTGTACCATAGACCATATCCCGATGTGCCACTAAGATAACGCAATACATGCTTTCTTGCCTTCCAGAAGAGCTTGGTAGGCTTAACCATAGCTTGCGAAAGCTGGTTAACAGCATAGCATATATCGGGTCGTGTATTGACCAGATACATAAGCGACCCCACCAACTGTCGATAGACAGTGGCATCCACTACCTCAGCTGAAGTAGCATCCTCCTTCCTCCAACCACCAGGAAGAGGAGTGTCAACAGGCTTGCAGCCATGCATGTTGAACCTCTCCAGTATCTCCCGGGCATACTTACCCTGAGAAACAAACAGTCCTCCACTACGTTGCCAAATCTCCAATCCCAGGAAATAATGAAGGAGGCCCAAGTCCTTCATCTCGAACTCTCTAGAAAGGTCCTCCTTGCATGAAAGTATCAACAGCTCATCACCCGTCAAAATCAGATCATCTACATACAGTACAATGATCAACAGCTTCCCCTCCACCACAATCTGGTACAGGTTAGGATCCGCCTCACTCTTGGAGAATCCAAGCCCGGTGAAATAACTGTCAATCCGTGTGTACCAAGCACGAGGTGCTTGCTTCAGCCCGTACAGTGCTCTCTTGAGTCGGCAAACATGCGACTCACTGCTGAAGATCTTGAAACCTTCAGGCTGCTCTATGTACACCTCCTCCTCAATGACTCCGTTGAGGAACGCAGTCTTCACATCCATCTGATGGATGTGCCATCCCATCTGCGCCGAGAGAGCTAGGATCGTCCGTATGGAAGAGTACCTTGCGACAGGTGCAAAGGTCTCCTCATAATCGATCCCCTCGATCTGTGAGAAGCCACGGGCGACAAATCTCGCCTTGTACTTCTCCACACTCCCGTCAGCCGCCTGCTTCACTTTGTAGATCCATCACGAACCCACCACTGATTTCCCCACCGGTCTTGGGACAATCTCCCATGCACTGTTCCTGACGATCAAATCATATTCTTCGATCATGGCATCAACCCATGCGGGTTCCTCCACAGCTTCCTCAAAAGAGGATGGCTCTGTCACAACACATTGACTCATAAGAGCCATGTATCCAGTGTACCGATCCGGTGACTGTCTCTGTCTGCGCTGTGCTGTAGGTGGTCCTACAGCCTTCTCTGCATCCCGAGCCAGTCGCTCAGCTTCTGTAGTGCGCATGCGCCCTCTGATGGTTGGCGCTGCCTGGGTGGTTTCTTCCACCTCCTGAACCTCCTCTTGTGGCTGATCCACATCCGGAAGCTCCTCCTTAGGAACTAACAGCTCCTCATCTGCATGCAAGTGTAGCTCCCTCTCAAGCGAACACTACATGGCTTTCTCCTCCTGAAATTTTATATCCCGTCGCACAACAGTCTTGCGACTGTCTGACAAATACACCCGATAGTTGTGAGGTGTATCAATGTACCCCACAAATATTCCAACCTCAGCAGTTGGATCCAGCTTCCTTCTCGCATCCTTCGTCACATGCATGTAGACAGGAGAGCCAAAGATCCGCAAATGGGAAATATCAGGCCTCTTGCTAGAATAAGCCTCCTCCGGTGTACTCATGCCAAGAACCTTGTGAGGACAACGGTTCTGCACATGCACTGTTGTATTGCATGCCTCAGCCCACAAGTGAAGGGGTAGGCCCTGATCATGCAACATCGCCCGTGCAGCACCCACGATCGTTCTGTTCTTCCGCTCAGCCACCCCGTTCTGCTGTGGGTTATGGGGTGTGATGAGCTCTCTCTGAATCCCTTATGCGCTGCAAAAGTCTTTGAATTCAGTAGAGATGAATTCACCACCATTGTCGCTCCTAAGAGCCTTCACATGCTTCCCCGATTCCTTCTCAACCAGCGCCTTGAATTCACAGAACTTTGAAAATGTCTCGCTCTTCTTCTGGATGAAGAAGATCCAGCACTTCCGAGAGAAATCATCAACAAAGATCACATAGTACTTGTGCTTTGCTGTCGAAGCTACAGAGAAAGGACCACACACGTCTATGTGAACTCTCTCAAGGATCGTCGTGGCGTGACTATCCTTCTCGTGAAAGGTGGCTTTCACATACTTCCCCAAGGTACACCCCTTGCACTGATCTGACTGCGTAAGAGTGCCCTTAGGAAGCCCAGTAGAAATCTGCTACAGTATCTTCAAAGCTCCATGGTGAAGGTGGCCCAATCTCCTGTGCCATAGCTCGCCATCATCATCCCGGCTCACCACTTCTCCCGCCTTGCATGCCATTGCTGCGTAGCCATCTACTTGCAAATGATAAAGGTTCTTGACTCGAACCCCTATCTTCCGGGTCTCTCCAGTTGTCTTACTGCGCAGGAAGGATTTTCCTTCCCTGAAGACCACATCATACCCCTTGTCTTCCAACATCGCCACAGAGATCAGATTCTTCATCAATCCTGGAACATGCAAAACTTCCTTCAATACAAAGGGTTTACCAGACTCCCTCTCAAATGAAATGGTACCGATACCGGTCGCACTGTATCTACCATCATCGCCCATCTCGATGTGCACTCCAAGATCTTTCTCCTCCAGATTTGAAAACAGATCTCAATCTCCGGTCATGTGAAATGACGCACCACTGTCCAAGAACCATACTGATCCCATCACACTTGAAACCAAGCATGCGATTAGTGAAAAATCTAGTTCGAATTGAGAAGCCAATGGCTCTCTCGCTGCAGATCCAGCAGCCTTCTTATTTTTCTTCTTCTGCGGACAATTTGTGGCATAGTGTCCATGCTGGTGACAGTGAAAACACTTCACCTTGGACATGTCTTGCTTCTTTCCTTTCGCACCAGACTGAGAAGCCTTCTTGTTCTTCCTCTTCTTTGCTTTGGCAGCCAAAGTGCAATTTTCTTCATCAGATACCTTTGATGAAGATCCGTCCCTGGTAGTCCTCCTTATCTCCTCTTGCATGAGATCCACCCAAAGTCGCTCCCATCCCGGCAACTTCTCCCGACCATTGACAGAGTCCTGATAGGAATGCCAAGCCTTCGGAAGACCAAGGAGAGCCAGGTCTACCATGTCCTCTTCTTCGACAATCACCTCCACACTTCCCAGCTCATCTCTGCATTGAGTGAACTTCGTGAGGTACTTGGCGATACTGTCGCCTTTCTCCATCTTAATGTTTTTGAGCTTATCCTTGAGCGCCAGCTTCCTTTGGTCGCTCTTACTCTGGAATAGATCTGTCAACGCTTTCCACATCAAATATGGAGAAGCTTTTCCATGCAGGCTGGATACAATGTGATCCTTCATGCCCTCCAACAGAATCCTTCGACATTTCACCATCTTCTTTTGCCAAGCTTCAACTTCAGCAGGATCAGTAGGCTTTTGGACATCCGTATCTACGAACTCCTTCAACCCATTATCTTCTAATACTTCCTCCATCCGATCTTTCCATGCAACATAATTCGAACTGCCTTCAAGAGCATATTCGAGTCGCAAACCGTTGAAAGACATTTTCAACTCCGGCACCAAGAAAACAAACTGCTGCAAAATTCGAATTCCAAACTCAAAAACTCAACTGCTTCTGGATCTGTGAGAACAAATTATTTCTAGCACAGAGATCGAATGTAAGGGCATTTACTAGATCCACTGATGGGGAGAGCTTATAGCTGAAAACCCGCAGCTATTTTGTATATTATAATAGAAGAGAAACATGTAACAATCTCAATACAATACTCCTCACAAGTACTCAGTACTGTCTCCAAAAAGTTACACACAAACTAGCTCGGTTTTGAACAAGTCACAGGTTCAAAACTCATCCACTAATTGCCTGCCTCTATTGCGCAATCAAGGCTGGTCTAATGAGAGATCCAAGTTCGAATCTCACTGGCTCCAAATGCACAATCATCATTGGAAATCTCCTCCAATGCTTGTGCAAATCTCATGCACAACGGCTGTCGCAACTAATAGCAAACTCACCCTTTCATCTACCTCTTCCACTGGTCTCCACTGAACTGTCCATGCACTGTAGTGAACTGATGTGTTCTTGAGTTGAATAATGAGTTAATAATTAGTGAATTAAATAATATTTAATTCACTCCACTCATTACTAGTTGATTAGCTAGTTAAACTAATCGCAACTAGTTCAACTAAGTTAAACCGAACACAACTCCACCAACTGTCTCATCAACTCCACCAAACTTCTGCCACTGAAGTCCTAACTGAATTCAACCATGCATGAGCTCACCAAACCCCAAGGAATAGCATAATTCCTTCTGTCAGATGCATGAGCCACATCCGTAGCTCCAACTGAAGTGTTGTAAGAGAATAAACTGAAGTTTAGAGTCCAAATATTATTAAGGGCTAATAATATTTGACTGACCTATTTTTAGACAAGCAGTCTAAAAATAGACTTCGACCTGTATTTCTAAAAATAGAGGTCCATCTATTTTTACCAACTCGACCAATCATCCAAGAATAGCATACTGCAACTCCTAGACCATGCTCCATATATCTAAAAATAGACATAGTCTAAAAATAGACTTTGCGCCAAAAATAGCCTGCGGGCCCACTTAGTGAAGGCGACTTCATTTCACTAAGCTCCATCATCTTGTTGCATTTTCAACACCATCGTCTCTTCCGAATCTTTATCCGCCGGTTGTATCTTCCCCACCACAGGTTAATTATGTGGCCACTTGTTCGTTGCCCTCATCCAATGATAGTGCCATCAAGTACCATTTACTGGGGGCATTAGATCGTAATTTCCAAGATGTTGTTCTCCCATCAGATGAGAACCTCTTGGAAGCCATGACCTCTTATTCATCATGATGAAAGGTCGTCAGAGCATGGTTCATTTTCTTGTGTCAAGCTCCCTAAAAAACGAAACAAGGTCGTCGAAGCATGGTTCGTTTTCTTGTGTCAAGCTCCCTAAAAAATGAAATAAGGTCGTCGGAGCATGGTTCGTTTTCTTGTGTCAAGCTCCCTAAAAAATGAAACAAGGTCATCAACACATGGTTGTTTTTCTTGTGTCAAGCTCCTTTAAAAATGAAACAAGGTCATGCAGAGCAGAGTTCGTTTTTCTTGTGTCAAGCTCCTTAAAAAATGAAACAAGGTGTCTTGAGGATAGTTCTTTTAATGTGTCAACCTCGTTAAAACAATGAAGCACGATTCCGTTCAATTCGAGTCTTTGATCAGATCTCATTAGATTCCAGTCGAGTCTCTCCCTGATCTCGTAATTTGAACCTTCGCTCCATCCGATTTTCATCAATTTCAGCTGGGTTGAAGCTTAAGGGGCATGTACCTTGAATTGAGTCACCATGCTGGGGGCATGCCCACTTTTCAAGCATAATTTACCTTTGTTTCGAGCTTGCGTAAAATTGAAACCAATCTCAAGCATTGTTTAACTTTGTTTTCGAGCTTGTGTAAAAATGAAACCTTTTTTGGCTTGGTGTGCTTTGCAAACATTTTCTTGCTTATTGGATCATTGCTTATTGTGCAGATGTCTATTACCCCTTATGTCGGTTTCGCAGATGGTGCTTCCCGCAGTACCCAGAACCTGTCTTCAGCAGCTTGGGTGATTTATGATCATGTTGGTGAGTTGATAGACCTTCAAGGTATCTGTCTAGGATGAACTACAAAAAATGTCGCTAAATATAGGGCTGTTATTGAACTATTAACCGAGGCCATTACCCTCGACATTCATGCATTAATTGTTAACCTAGACTCACAACTTGTTGTTCTTCAACTTAATGGACATTATTATGTTAGAAACCCTCACATCTTAAGGTTATATTTGTGTGTTCGTTTACTGGAAAGACATTTTGATTACATTACATATCAACATATTCCTAGACGAATGAATGCATGAAATGATACAGTAGCTAACATTGTATTAGATAGACATTTGCGTAATTTGTAAAAATCATCATCACATGACAAGATCCATACATGAAAATAGATGTGTGTGTGTGTATATATATATATATATATATATATATATATATATATATATATCGAGTGTTTGCATCCATGTGCATCATAAGTTCACAAAATATGTGTTTCGGTTACATTCTGAGACATCATGTCTCTCAAAACATATGGGGAAATAAACCTAGGCATCTAGTCGGTGTGATGCTCATGATAACATGTCACTGCCCGTACAAGCCGCCTCAAAAAGTGGTGAACACGGTTTGACACCCCTGCAGTGTGTCTCTGGTACGTGCGAGGGATATCATCGAATCGTGCATAGTCCAGGATCCCACTGGAGATTCCCTCCAAGTTTCATATGATTTCATCCTCCTCACCTCCCTCACCATGAAGGGCCACATAAAAATTGCAAGGAATCCTCTGTGCTATCGGGGACATACCTGCAAGTCTCTCTGGGCCAACATTTGCAATTACATGGATTAATGTCAGAACATGCATAACAAAAAAAAATCATAATACTCATCAAAATAAAAAATGAGTCTTACCCAATACTTCATCCCAATCCTCTCCATCTGGGAGCGGGAGATCTACTTCACCGGTGAAATCTGTGCCAGAGTAGGGCCATTCGTCCACGACAATCAGCTGTCGGCAGAGCCACTCAAAGAACTACGGTCTTTAGGACATCTTTTGACCGCCCCCTGACCTTAGCATCAAAGCTGCCCAACGGACCATCCGTGGCTCTTGGGTTGGTGGTGTCAGAACTATTACCTCCTGACGTTGGAAGATTGGTAATCGTTCCAAGATGAAAGATACTAATATGGACCCATAGCCAAACTGCTTTAGCTTGGTTTTCTTGCATTTCATCAGTTGACGCTTCATGTGATTGTTACCGCCTCTACCTAGTTTTAAAGGGTTGGTGCCATGAAATCTACAACAAGAAGTAGTTGTGTTTTTGTGGCCTTGTGCGGAGCCTGCGATCCAGCAACTCGTGTAATGGTGTGGAGCACTACTCTTAGCGCCAAATTCGAAATAGTTTGGATATCCAATTTTTCGCTTCCCAACCCTTTCCTTGCCCCTGGGCACACCCTGTCAATAACCATACTCATGTTCTCCATTGAAGGCCAGGTTCCGGTCAGGATTGGTACTTCCCCCCTCCACGACAATCCGATTATGAAGTAAACATCCGAGAATTCAATCTCAAGTTCCTGGTCGTGAATAATGAATTTTTCCTAATCAATGTCCCAAACACTGATCAAGTACTGTAGCAACTCTGGTTGAGCTCTGAGACATGGTGCCATAAATAATTTCTTGAGCCAGCAATCTCTGAGAGCTTCCATGCCTCTCCTATTTCCCATGGCTTCCTCATCTTCTTCACTGTGTTCTTGTTCTTTCCATTCGATCACCATTTTGTCTTTTCACACCTGCAAAAACATCCATATGGTACTCAATAGCCAAATCCAATGCTTTTGAATAGTTAATTTTGGCTTTCTTGTTTGTATTTACATGCTAACAATGGTTTTTGTGGTTGGTGCGCCCCCATTCAATATTTAGGCTGGTTGGCGTGGGGCTGTGCTCGATACCCATGCCGACCGCCACGCCCTAATTTTTGAAAAATCCCCCATGGATATACAAAATTGGGGTTGAAGGTAATGAAAAAGTAATCAAAATACATGGAAAGAAGTGAGTTCTTACTTGGAACAGACGGATTCACGATTGGCCTCTTGGATTGCCTGTTGTCAACGCTGTAAAATCACAGTGAAAAAGGGTAATAAATTACTCACAAGAGGTAAAAGTGAAAAGTAATTTATTTTTTACCATATTTGGCATTTTATAACTTTTCATAACCCTAATTAGGTTTTAAAGCATATTTTTCGATTATTTCGCTATGTTATTTCGAGAAATGGGTTTTACGTGCGTATCTTGTGCAGGAACAGGTCCTCAATGTGACGACGATGAAGTAACGAGTTTTATTTTATACTTTTTCAGACTCGGTAAAAACATGAAAAAGTCACTATTGGAGTCATCTTTCAGCTCTTTTCTGACTCTCAAAAATTAAAAATATTGTCGAGACTCTTGTCATTTTGAACTCATTAAATGGCGGCGAAACGATATCTACCTAATATATGTTTACCCATTTTTCGGGTTGGGATAGATTGTTTATGAAAAATGAATACCTTAGCCTATCGCGACTAAGAGGTTCTCTCAGACACAATTTTTTACCTTTTCGGATCTGTGAGACTACCTACGAAAAGGGACAACTGGAGTTTTCTTTTTCGCTTCTTTTAAAACTCTCTAAACATGAAAAGATGTTGAGTTCTTCCTTTGTCAAACTTGTTAAAACCTAAATGACATCGGACACCGTCACCATGACGTTACCGAGTTCCTCCTTCCCAGGGCTCGTAAAATGTACTAGGATGGATTTGTCCGAAGGAAAAACTTAGATAACAAGCATATGCTATCCCCTTCAAGATTTTTTTCCAAAAATAATTGGGGTACTCACCAGCAATGGTGGGGGAAAATGGAACCAGTTCTCAGTTGTGTTGGCAGTATGTCGCTCTTGAACATGACACTCATCTCCATTCGTGTCGGGTTGGGGACATCTCATTTCGTAATTTTTGCCTCCATGGGTTTGGGTAATCTGTTTTGACCTCTCATTTTCTCTTTGACACGTCATCATGACCTCAGATCCCTTGATGTCAAATACTACCAAATCCAGAGTCGTGTTGCTGATATGTTCAAGAGAAGTTTCCATTTGCAGTTTTCAACCTCCCTCTAATTGTCTTTTTGGTCTTGATTCATTATCACCATATTCCTCTATCTCGTGTCGATGATGTGGGAAAAATTATGGCCCTCCTTCGACCCGGTCACTTCTTGTCGACTTCAGATCATTATCCAGGAAGTTGATCTAGAGACTCCCTTCTGGTACCTTGGAGCTTGCATGCCTCAATGGTAAGTTCTTTGCATTCGACGACAGGTCCACACCATTGGCCTTCGATCGAGTGATTTTGCAGGTGTTCGATGCTAGATAACTATTCACATTTCGTGGATTTTACTAGTTGTACCTTGAGAGCCATTGTCATTATTGGTGGTTTCTCTCGTGTCCGTTTAAAACTTAACTCATTGGCTGGTAATTAGGTGAATTTCTTGCATGTTTGACTTTAGCTCACATATTTTCATGCTTGAATTTGTACTTGTTCGGGTCGAGATGGAGCGCAAGACCCCGGGTCTTGTCTGATAAGATCCAGGTTGCGGGATATTTTGGTTTATCATGACTATATGCATGACTCTTATTGGATGGATGCGACCATACCTGAGTCTATTTGTTGATCCTTACTACTGGATGGCTGCATTCATACCTCAGATCTCAGTTTACATATGTACTCTATTATGGATGGTTGCGGCCATGCCACATGTTCATGTATTAGAGATATCGGTTGTATTTGTACTTGCAGGTCTTCTGACAACGGTGTTTGGTTCGAACCTGTTCTTGTAAAGAATTTCACTCCTCCCTCTCTCTCAGACCTCATGCTTTAGGGGGCATCTGTTGCACAACATTTTGTCACCGTCCCTTCAATCTCCACATTAGAGGACCATTTCTGTGACTTATATGTAGTGTCATGCCTTGAAAAAAGTATCATTGCATTCCTTTCCATGAGAAGAACATTTCCTATGTTGACTATTCCTGGAACAGACCATCAAAAAAACATTATTTTGGGTTGGCACTGGTAGGCAGTTATGGCCTTGCATCGATAAAGGAAATTAGCACTGGGCCCCGCGTCCATTGGCGCTCTGTCTCAGTGGACTGCCCACATCGAGCTGTTTTTGGAAATTTTTTAAAATATAGAAGCAAATTTTCCATTGCCAACCACTTCTTGAGCACCCTCTTTTGGATTTTTGTTCCCTACTTTTGGGCAACCTCCCAAAGGATAAGGCCTCCCATCCACCATTTGAGGGATCCCAACCTCCTCCTCTCCTTCTATAAATACATCTCTCTCACATGGATGCAGCTAGCTGAATGGTTTGGATAATAGCTGAAACACTCAGATATAGTTGGTGTGAGATAGAGCAGAGAGAGACCCTTGTCGAGAGAGAGTCTAGGCTGATTTCCTTGCCAAGTCCAAATTCCGTGACGAATTCTCGAGACATGTTTTGACTAGACCCGCTGAAGGAGGCTATGAATTCAAGTCTCATTTGGTTGTAATCTCTTTCTTTCTCTTAATTAATACATGACTAATGTTTTGGTTCCCGTCTTGTGTTGATGTGATTAATTTTGTGCAATACGTTTGATTCTCCTTGACCAATTAGATAGTTATGAATGCAAATATTGTTTCGTATGCTGCTTTTGTTCTCTGATCCTTGTGCAGGCACCTGAGTACCATTGCTGAAGGACCGCGACATGTCGGGACGAAGATCAGGAGATTGCTGCCATAGCTATGACAATTGCGTTGGAACAAAGGTAGGACATCTATCCTGACTCAGCTTCATTCATTAACTAGGAATCGACGCATTAGCATGTCCTCTTACTGCTAGACCCACCCTAGGGCTAGAGGGATTGCCTCTATTCGCAGAGGGGATTTACCTACACAACAAAGGGGCATGTTAGGTCCCTATAATACTAGTGTAACCCCTTATTATTATTGTTATTGTAGCCTCTTTATTTTTATTGTTGAGCCCATGTAGTCGCATATTGTTATTATTGTGCCCCATAGAAGCCTAATTATTTTAATTGTTGTGCCCTTACATTATTATTGTTATGTAGGTTGTGATTATATTGTGACCCCTTAGACTCCTATATATAGAAAGGAGGTGTTTTCATTTGAATCATCTAAAGGAGGTTTCCCCCCGAAAAGGCTAATTTTAAGTCATTGATCTATCTTTTCTTCTATTTTGTGAGCTGGTTGCATAATAGGTGAACTCGACCCATTCAATTAAAACTTAAAAATTAGCCATGAAATTGATACACTGTGGTGGCGAACTTGATCTAATATAATGAAAACTTTAAAATCGACTATCAAATTGACACATAGTGAGGTCAAATTGACACATAGTGAGATTGGGTTGCTAGTTAAGCATCTACACAGACCTTACAAAAATAAAACCAAATAAAATAATAAATAAATAGACAAATAAATAAAAATGAAAAATACAAAACAAAACAAAAATTAAAATATTAAGAAAAAAAACTAAAACAAAATTAGAAAAATAAAAAATTAGAAAAATAAGTAAGAAAAACCAAAAATTAAAATATTTAGAAAAAAACTAAAACAAAAATAGAAAAATAAAAAATTAGAAAAAATAGTTTTAAAAATATAAGGAATTGAGGTAATTTGTAAATCACGTCAGCATATAACTGAAAGATATCTAGATCTATAGATGCAAATTTCTATAGATGCAAAGTTCCACATTAGATTATACGTAGGAACACCTAACGCTAAATCAAATTTCATCTTATGAGTTTATTAAGTGGAATACACATATATCCATTTCAATATATTAATATTTTACTATTTACGTTTGAATTATAACATCCCATTTATTTAGTATCTGACATTTAAGTTCCACCATTCATATTGCCCTTGAATAGAATTTCAAATTTACAATGCTTATATTTATGATTAACGATGAAGCAATAAATTCAAGCTCTAATATAATGAACATTTAATGAATTTTGTGACTTATACAAGATTGAATATATAATAACACCTATGAAATTATCATTATAGTTGTGACTTATAGTTGAAAATTGTAATCAATCACACCTTGTCCAAATTACCAATTATCATTATAGTTGTGACTTATAATTGAAAATTGTAATCAATCACACCCTGTCCAAATTACCAATTATCATTATATCATTATAGTTGTGACTTATAGTTTGAAAATTGTAATCAATCACACCTTGTCCAAATTACCAATTATCATTATCGTTGTGACTTATAGTTGAAAATTGCAATCAATCACACCTTGTCCAAATGCCCTAACTCATTAGTGAACCTCCCTTTGTACTCCTTCGGTACTCTTATTCCCACAAATCCCCAACTGTAATGATACTATGTTAGAGATGAGTACAACGACAGTGAACTCTCAACTCAATGGAACTTTACTTAATGTACCAAAATCACAATAGATCTTTTGGTAGTTAATCAGAATAAAGTATCATTAAAGTATCATTAGGACATTCTTCCAACAATAAGGTTCCAAAAAGTAAGCTTCTCATAACATGTTCTTTATTTTATAGAAGGTTTTAGTGGTTCAACTTCTCATAGCATGGTTTTTCTTTTATTGGAAGTTTGAAATAACATGGTTTTTCTTTTATTTTAAGTTTTAATGGTTTCACTTTGGATCTTCTTGCAAAAACAAGTATTATCTTTCATTCAAAATTTCGATTATTTATCTATTTAAGTGTTGGATATCATGGCTCTCATGAAAAGATTTTTCTTATTTTCTTTTAAAAATGGATAATTTCTCTCACTAACACATTTTCCCCCTATTTCTTCTCTTAGTTTTACTTTGATCCCGAATTAGATTCCATATTTTGGTTTTTAGGTGTTTATTAAGTAGAGTCAAGAGGTAGGTATCATATTCTTATTCCCAATTACCCCTTATTTTTTCTCATATTTTGGTGTTTAGGTGTTTAATTAACTAGAGTCAAGAGGTAGGTATGACATTCTTATTCCCAATTACCCCCTACTTTTTCTCAAAATCTTTGTTGGAGATTTTTATCTTATGATTTAGTCACATGGAGTTTCTCTCATGAATTTACTTTTCCCCAATTTTGAACTAATCATTTTTAATTTCATGCACAATTCTCCTTTCTTTTTGTAAATATGTATCACCAATTTATTTGTTCTGTTTCCTCATTTATAATTCATTCCTCCCTCCCCATATTTTAGGACATTTTAAATTATATGTACTAAGGGAAATTTTCAATTATTTGTAATTTTATCTCTATAATTATAAACTTACTCCCCATCCCCCAAATTGTAACGTTTCGATTAAGATTTAATTTAACTATCCCTTTTATAGGTATTATTTCTTTTATTGCTTTTGTTTCATCAACATGGCCATTAATTACCTTCAATTTCTTGATGTCAAGGGTGCCATGTTGATTGCGCATTTTAATAACTTCCTCATGAAATTCCAAGGGTAACACACTAGTTTCCTTTCAAACGTCTGTGACTAAAAGAGAGGATCATGGGCATAATGATGGAGGCCATTTTTTTACTCCAAGGTTATCCTCTATTGTGAGACTAATGGTGTTGTGGATAAAAATTAAACCTTGGTTCCCACCCCTTAGTAAAACCTTGTGAATGATTGAATTCAAGGTCCACCCTCATGAGCATCAAGATGAGGGCATCTTGACAATCTCTATTGCAAGTCATGGCAATAATGCTAGATGTTAGAATTAGGGATGTTGTCCTACCCCTCCCATGAAAGTCCATTTACTCACAACTCTGTCACCTATGTGCAAGTATTTCATCCAAGCACCTGACCTATGCTTTTATAACACTGACATGTCATTAAGAATCATAATATTATATAATATTTGCCAATTAAATTCTAGCATCACAATACTCAAACAAGCCAAACTAGAATGGTTAACTCATCACATACATGTGCACCAAGGTGTTTTCTTGCCATACTCAAACAACCTTTAGTAACATTTAATCAAAAAATAGTCAACAACATATATAAACATGATAATACGTCATCAAATTCATTAATAACAAAATATGTTATAACTATAAATATAATCTACTAAAAAGAGAATGAATACATCATAAATGCTAATGATATGAAATAACAATGGTTAGAATAATGTCCTCAAAGATTATGGGTATATCATAATATTGTCTTTAAATCAAAATTATGTCTATCATAAGTTAACTTGAGTGTGGCATTAAATATATATCCCACATCAAAGGAAAATAGTATGAGAGGGTTCACACATTAGTGGTATATTATTGGGTGTAAAATATCCACTTTATATAATATTCCATTTCTAATAATATTTTTTTTACCGCTTAGATCATAATGGGAATATCTACTTTATTGAATATTCCATTTCTAACAATAATTATATCTTGATATAGCAATTTTATGGATGAAAAACATATACATATATATATATATATATATATATATATATATATATATATATATATATATATATATATATATATATATATATATATATATATGTGGTGCATTTAAAACCAAGGATGAAATATATATGTGATGTGTGTATGTGTGTGTGGTGCATTTAAAACCACAGATGAGGATGAGGATGGATATCCACCAAAATGGATTCCATGTAATATTAATCACAAGGATGCATAACCACAAATTTAATGTTGTTGATGTTACTTCAAGAGATTAATGCACACTTGAATGGAATATATGAAAAATGAATATTTCACTTTAATGGATGATATGTAGAAATTAAAATAGAGTAAAGGAAGTAGTTTGAATGGTACCTACACTATAATATAGAACCACTTAAGTTAAACATGATTATTTAGAAAGGGATAAGGATGGATTCCTTTCTTAAACAAGGGAGGCTGCCAAGCAGCAAGTCCCTGCCCCTGGCGCTGAGTAAAAAGAAAACAAAGTACGAGAGCCAGAGACTATGAAGCTAACATACCCCCAACACTCAGAGACTCTGAAGCCAACATACCCCCAACACTCAATATTTTCACTTCTTCGCAAGGAATTATGAAACAAACACTCAATATTTTCACTTTTTTGTAAGGAATTATGAAACAAATATCGAGAGTTGATGTTATTATGGAAACAATTCGAGACCAAAATGGATTGTACAAAAATTCAGTTTTGTTACCAAGTGGCTAGTAGAAAATTCATAAATTTCAAAGTGTCATAATGCAGTCTGAGATATAAATGATGTTGATGATAATTGACATTGTGAACAAGCTCTTTTGTGCAGAAGACAACTAATCCCTAACTTTAATGTTTCATTAAAGGATACTTCTTTAAGGACACAAAGAATATATAATGCATGAACAAGATCTTTTGTGCATAACATAGCTATTACCTAACTTGAATGTTTCATCTAGTGATGTAGGAGCTTCACCATTTCATTATGTCTTTGACAACATAACTCTTGCCATCCCTCATTCCACCTCCCACAAGAAGCAACACTGAACTTCCCATATTGGAATTAGCTGGGACGACTATGCTTTTTTGGCTCATGAGAGGGTGGGTAGCTATCAATGGCCTTCAACTTTTTTAATTAGTATTATCTAGTGGGTATCTTTTCTTGGATAGAAAGCAACGAGTACATCTCTTGTTGTTGTATTTTCTCTTGGGAAACAAGGCATGACATCGCTGGTATCAGACACACAATAATTCTTCATGCATGGTCATTCTTCATGGTTTCAGATCTTTATCTCTAGCCCATGTATACCCCACCCAAACTGCATCGGGCTAGCCCCAAAGAAATAAATGAAAAGAATAAGAAATCCTTCCCTTCGCAATGAAGTAAGATTGACCAAAGGTAATCTAAGGACCTCCAGCCAAATGAATTTAATCGATAAAAGGCTGGTAAGACAAAGTCCTTAGATCGAAGTAAGCAACCCTCCCTCTGTCCATATTCTTCATAAATCTTATCTACATTAGTTAGTACGTCTCAATGTTTCATAATTAATGCAATTGATTCGTCCAATATATTTAAAGATGCTC
Source organism: Pinus albicaulis (assembly GCA_034641835.2). NCBI lineage: Eukaryota > Viridiplantae > Streptophyta > Pinopsida > Pinales > Pinaceae > Pinus > Pinus albicaulis. The sequence continues at coordinate 750,410,905 of CM076578.1, forward strand.
TGGAAGGGAATCAACTGATATATAAGTATCATATTTTCCCCACTGGTATATTTATCCTTTGTTTTAAATCTTGTTTGTTATATAACATCCCAAACTTTCAAATGATGCAGAGATTGTCAAATGATACAAAGTTGAGTGCAGATGGTGCTAAAGCACTCTGCTAAGTCCTGTCCTTCAATAGTTTTGGACATGGTAATTTCAAAGTCATGCATTGCTTGGAACACCATGGAAGGGCACTATGCATTCTTCATATATAAATATAAATGGTCATTTTTTCTTAATGTTTAAAGAGGACTAATCCATTTGGTTAGATTCCTATGCCTTTAAACTCAAGGTGCTTGGGTGACAGGATTTGTTTGAAGGACTAGCTAACAAACATAGATTGGCCAGATTCTGGCTGATCCCATAAAAAATTTGCCACAGAGAGCTCACATCAAGATTTAGAAAAGAACATAATGAAAATTGCTTTAAATCCCATAGAACTTTACAGGGAAGCTCAACCTTATTTGTAGATGACCCATCACGAAGATAATTAGAAAAGCATAAATTTATTTTTTAACCAACAAAGTATTTGTTTTACAAACCTAAATATAATTAAATTATAACAAAAAAATATTAAACAAGAAAAATAAAAATAAAAAATATTTGGTAAAGACGTTGAGCTTTCATGTAGCCCACTTTTTCACTTTCCTTTTACAACTATACCTCTTCCATCGTTGTTTCTTTCCTAGTCAACTATACCTCTGCCATCAACTAAGTGAGAAATGCCTGTATATTGAGGTCACTGAGTCCAAAATGCATGAATGAATCCATGTTGGAGGAGGACATGTACTTACCTTTATTACCTTCACTCTAGTGAATAGAGAAGAAGCCTAGTGAGTTATACAACCAATCGTTGTGCACACCTCAGGCCCTTCCTGCGGTGCTTATTTCCTCAAAGTGTGAGCTAGAAGGTAGGTTCTCAAGATGATTCATTGCAGAAATGAAGGGAACATTCTTGCTGCTCGACTATTAACCTTCCCACCCAAGAGGTAGGCCTGATGGTTCTACTAATCCTGTTGGTGCCCAAAGAAATTTCAATTGGTGCTACCATCGGGAAGAGGCGGTTCAACGCATGGGGAATATTTGGGTTTAGTCGCGGGTAAGAATCGTCCCTTTAACATTTGACTAGTTGAATCTAGTAGGTAGTAATCAAGTTCCTACTTGCAAAAAAATGATTAAGAATTGGATCGAGTTAACATATGATAGATCTTGATTGAGCATCTTTTAGCATACATCTATCTTTATTTCTTGTTCGCTGGGAGAAACGATATCGGGCTTGCATATCAATAGGGTGGATCGACCATATCTGTCACAAACGAAAGGAACAGTTTGGGGAGAAATGTTGATATTCCCTAATGTGTACTATGTGCCATATATGGGAGAATGAGATTAAGCGGAAAGGCTAGAGGCTGTACTATTGTTTCAAAAGGAAGCTTTCCAAGAGACTAACTGGCTCTTAACTAGGTCTGGTTAGCCCAAATCCCTTTCATATCTCCCAAAATTGGAGGCCAGTTTGTCTATTCATGCTTGCGTAGGGATTTCTTGAACTCAATACCATTACTTAAGAAAGAAATGGGGACATATGATTACTTTCGATTGAACATAGTTTGGAAAATATATTCCAATTTGAAGGAAACTTATTTTAATAATTTATTGAATGATTGTCTATAATGATATTATTTAGTGTATTGACTTAACATGTATATAAATAATATGTTTCTAACTCTCGAGAAAATAATATTGAGTTAGATAATATATTTCCAACTCAAGAAAATATTTGATAAGGTAAATATATTAACCTAAATGACACATTAGTAAAGTAGCTATCCACATTAAGTTAATTATGAAGATAATACTACTCTAAATGGCTCATAAAGGGACACATTCATATTTTAGATATCTATCCCAAAAGAAAAGTTATTTCATGAAATATAACTATATTGTACCTAAATGGCATATAAAGATACATGTGATAGGTAACATGGACCATAAATAATTACATAAATTGAACATATATGGAGTTTTGAATGTCACATAATATCTAATAAATATCCACTTGAATGAAATGTTGATTGAAAAAAGTGTATGTGGAGAATGACATGTAAAAGAGTATGTGGAGAATGACGTGTTGATTGAAAAAAAGGGTGTGTGGATATATCCACCTAAATCACACGTTATTTGAGAGACTAGGTACTCTCTCTCCAAATATTTTATTATTTTACAAAATAAATATTCATTCGTATAAAATTATTTGGTTTATTCATACTTTAACTTAACCTTTTAACATTATTGAATTATATTATTCGAGATATTTATATTTTAATTGTGTTGAGAGGTGTTTTGTATCCTATTATAGGTTACTAGGGTATATGTTAGGCTTTAAATGCTAGATGTGAGATATTTTTTAATTATATATATATAATTTATTGTAATTTTGTTTTTTATTAATAAAATTACAAACAATTTTTTAGGTAAAAGAAAACATAATATACATATCACATTAAAATATATAACATATAAATAGTACTTATAAATTGACATTCATTTTACCATAAAAAGTAAAATAGTGATTCCATAATCATATTTAAATTTAATTAATAAGTGGATAAAAATTTATTATTTACAATATAACAAGATTTTTAATCATGAATATTTACCATGGATATTATTAACTTTTAATTATGTTTTTTTACAATACCATGAGTCAATACCCACAAGAGAAAGATAGAGAAAGGGAGGGAGAGAGGGAGAGGAGGGAAGAAAATCATAATACCATGGCCCTTATCAATACCATGGGTCATCTAGGCTTTTGATTGTTATGTTATGGATCTAGGCTTTTAATTATTGTGTTACAATACCACTGGCCATTACCATGGCTTATTAACTTATTTCAAAATCAAAATATTTTACAAATACTTGATTTTAATTCAATTTAATACCATTTTTAAATTAAATCTAAAAGAAAAAGGGTTATAATTACTTTTGAGGTATATCTAAACCCTCCATCCTCACGACTACTAAAAATATTCCCATAGAGTTTAAATCGAGGTTCTAATAAATTAAAAATGAGAAATTTACTTTTATATATACATATGTGAAATTTATATAATATAAATAATATTATAAAGAAGAGAGAGAGGAGGAAAGAGGGAAAGAGAGAGAGATGGATTTGGAGGGGGAAAGAAAGGGAGGGAAGAACAAATACATTGAGAGATAGAGGTGGACGGGGAGAGAGAGTGAGAAGGGACAGATGAAGATGGAATGAGGGAGAGAGGAGACGAGGGAAGACAAAGAAAAAGAAAGGATATAGATAGGGAAAGAAGGGGAAGAGAGAGACATGGAGACATAGATATGGAGGGGGGAGAGAGGGGGAGAGCGAGAAGGAGAGAGGGAGGGAGGTAGTGATATAGTTGGAGGGTGGAGAGAGAGAGAGTGTGTATGAAGGGGGGGAGAGAAAAATAGAAGTGGGAGAGAAAGGGAGAGAGAGGACTTGAGAGAGAGGAGAGAGAGAGGGAGAGAGAGAGATTGAGTTGGAAGGGGAAGAAATAAATAGAGAGAGAAAGGTGGAGAGGGAGAGGGAGTGAAAAGGGATAGATGGAGAGATGGTGAGGGAGAGAGGAGAGAAAGAGGGAAGAGAGATAGAGATATATAGATATGGAGAGCGTGTGGGCCTACCAATGCACTTGTGGGCGGAAGCATTCAACACTGCGGTTTATGTGCAAAATCATTTTCCTCATAGAGTACTTGGCATGAGTACAACTGAAGAAGCTTTTACTGGTAAGAAACCAGATGTTTCTCACTTTAAGATTTTTGGCTCATATGTTTATGTGCATGTGACCAAGAACGCCAGGAAGAAGCTGGAGCCGACTGGTGAAGTTGGGATATTTGTGGGGTACACAGAAACACCCTATAATTATCGTGTGTATTTTCCAAACAGTTGAATGATTGTGGTGCTTCGGGATATGAAATTAAATGAGGAGAAAGCCATGAAGTTGTCGCTTGAGAGGGAGCTAGACTTGCACGCAGAGGAGGAACTGCTTGTTCCCAAAGATGAGTCTCTAGATGTGGATCAACCACAGGAGGAGGTTCATGGAGTGGAGGAGTCTGCTCACGCAGAGCCAAACATCAGAACTGGTAGACGACGTACCACAGAAGCTGAGAGGCTGAAGCTTAATGCGGCACAGAATGTAGGAGTCCCTACTTCACAGCGCAAATAGAGACAGTCTCCTAACCAATTCACTGGGTACATGGCTCTCATGAGCAAATGTATTGTGACTGAGCCATCTTCCTTTTAGGAATCAGTGCAGGAGCCCACATGGGTAGATAAAATGGTGGAGGAGTATGACTTCATTGTCAAAAACAGTGCTTGGGAAATTGTTCCAATGCTGGTTGATAAATCAGTGGTAGGTTCAAGATGGATCTACAAGGTAAAGCAAGCAGTGTTGATGGAAGTGTTGAGAATTATAAGGCAATATTTGTGGCCCCAGGCTTCTCACAGATTGAGGGGTTTGATTATGAAGAAACCTTTGCACCTGTGACACGGTATTCTTCCATAAGGACCATCCTTTCTCTCTCATCGCAGATGGGTTGGCACATTGATTAGATGGATGTGAAGACTGCGTTCCTTAATGGAATCATTGAGGAATAAGTGTACATTGAGCAGCCTGAAGGATTTGATATCTTTAGCAGCGAGTAACATGTGTGTAGAATCAAAAGAGTATTGCATGGGCTGAAGCAAGCACCCCGTGCTTGGTACACTTGGATTGACAACTATTTCATTGGACTTGGATTCACAAAGAGTGAGGCAGATGCAAACCTATACTAGATTGTGGTGGAGGGTAAGATTTTAATCATTGTTCTTTATGTTGATGATTTAATACTGTTTGGTTATGAGTAGCTGATACACTCATGCAAGGAGGACCTTGCAAAGGAGTTTGAGATGAAGGATATGGGCCTCCTTCACTATTTCCTTGGATTGGAAATATGGCAGCGAGAAGGTAAAATGTTTGTGTTTCAAGACAAGTATGCAAGGGAGATACTCGGTAAGTTTCACATATATACTCCTCTTCTAGGAAACTGGAGGAAAGAGGACGCTACAACTGGAGAGGTAGTGGATGCTACTGTCTATCGACAGTTGGTGGGTTCGCTCATGTATTTAGTTAATACAAGACCAGACATATGCTATGCGGTGAACCAACTTAGTCAAACGACGGTTAAGCCTACCAAGCTCTTTTGGAAGGCAGACAAGCATGTCCTAAGATATCTCAGGGGCACATCTGAGTATGGCTTATGGTACAGACAGACAGATGAGCTGAAGTTGCATGGCTTCACAGATGCAGATTGGGTAGGCATCCCAACGGACAGAAAGAGCACATCAGGAGGGGTTTTCAATATCGGATCTACAACTTTGTCTTGGTACAGTAGGAAACAAAGATCCGTGGCACTCAGTTCAGCGGAAGCAGAATACATGGCATCAAGTCAAGCTGCATGTGAGGCTATCTGGATGAGGAAGATCTTGGTCGGTTTGTTCGGTTCTCATTTAGATCCTACAGTGATTCATTGTGATAATCATAGTTGCATTAAACTCTCTATTAATCCTGTGTTTCATGATAGATCTAAGCATATAGATATCTGGTATCATCATATCAGAGATTGTGTGCAGCGGAAGATCATGTTGCTTCAGTATATTCCTACGGAAGATTAGGATGTAGATATTATAACGAAGGCGCTCACCAGGAGAAAATTTGAATACCATAGAGATAGGATTGGGGTGAAGGATAATCCCTTTCTTGTTGAGAGGGAGTGTTGATATTCAACAAGATGATGATCTTAGTGAAAATTAAGCACCTACACTAGGTGGACCCGCAGGCTATTTGTAGGTGATATGTCTATTTTTAGAATTTGGGTCAAAGTCTATTTTTAGCAATAATCTACTTATAGATGGTTGAGAAAATTATATGGATGGATGGGCGTCTATTTTTGGAATGCATGTGCGAAGTTGTTTTGTGGAATGCATGTCTAAAAATAGAATGCATGTCGATTATTGTTAGCCCTTAACAATAATTAGACAATAAATAATAATCTATTCTCTTGAAGCACTTGATTTCAGTTAACTTACGTGGAAAACCAGTTAACTGAAGGAATTTAGAGTTCAAAGGTTGGTTGGTGGGACATGCTAGTGGAATTCGTTTTAACTGAGTGATACAAAGTTGTAACAGAGTTGGATGTGTAGTTATGTGAGTTGTAAAGTAGTTTAACTCAGTTGTGCTAGTTGTAACTAGTTGTAACTAAAGATACACTAGTGAGAGATCAGTGAATTAAATATTAAATTAATTCACATGGAGTGATCTCACATGCAACTGAAGATTTACTACTGTTAACTACATGCATGTTAGATCCAGTGAAGACTTAGTTGAGAGATAGGTGAAAGGGACAGTTTGACTATCACTTGTGACTATAGTGGGTGCACAAGTGCAACCAAACACATATTGGAGATGACAATGAGGATTGCGCAGTCAAGGCAAGGAAGGATCGAATTCATTCAGGGATTGTGATCAGCAGGGATTGCACAGTGGAGACAGGCTGTCAGGAGGCAGTAAATTGGTGAATGTTTATGCCAATTTTTGTATGACAGTGTAAGACGATTGTATATTGTACTGAGAGCTCTTGGATTAGAGTTTTGTATGAGATTGTTTCATGATCCATGATATATACATAATATATGATAGTGGGGTTTTTAGCTTTATTCTTTCCCGGTAAAAGCATCTCTGTTATGTGTGATTGATCTTTCTTCATGTGCTTGCAACTGGCGATTAAATTTCCGCAAGAATTTAAGTAGAATGATTCTGTATTTAACAATGGCATATAATTTTTAGATCAGGAGAATCTAGAAATACATAATTGTATTAAAAATTTCTACATAATATAACATCAATTCACTATCAAAATAAATGAATATATAACATTATTACATCATTTAAATAATATGTCCACGGGGTCAAGTGGATAGATGGTGATCAGATGCTCTGATAAGGCACTCCTTGATGTGAAGTCACTGGTTCAATTCCCCGCCCTAGTCGGGGTGATATGTATTGGACATGATGATGAAGATGTAGTCCTACCAAGCTTACAATATAAACATTTAAATAATATTAATAAGAGTTTAATATAACATTAATGGAATGTTAATAATATATTAATATACACATTTATATATCCTTACTTATTAATTAATCTATACATTATAACATGTTATCTATGGTCAAACATGATCAATCGTTGTCAACCATGGTCAATCATTGTCAACCATTGTCCAACGTCACATTGTGACAAAGATTCTCTCAATATGAAAACCAACCATGTATTGGACGCGATGATGAAGATGTAGTCCTACCAAGCTTACAAAAAAAAAAACATTTAAATAATATTAATAAGAGTTTAATATAACATTAATGGAATTTTAATAATATATTAATATACATATTTATATTGCCTTACCTATTAATTAATATATACATTAAAACATGTTATATATGGTCAAACATGATTAATCATTGTCAACCATGGTCAATCATTTTCAACCATTGTCCAATGTCACATTGTGACAAAGATTCTCTCAATATGAAAACCAACCATGGTTAACCATGGTCAACCATGGTCCAACGTCGCATTGTGACAAACATTGTCTCAATATAAAAATCAGTCATGGTCAACCATGGTCCAACGTCACATTGTGACAAAGATTATGTCAAAATGAAAATCAACATGGTAAAAAATCGTCAACCATTTTTATTTTTAGGGTTTATAAGATTTATATTAAGGTTTATATACCTTGGGTCTATAATATTATTCCTTTTGGTTTATAATCACTTGGATTTTTAATATTAATCCCTTGAGTTTATAATATAAATCCCTTAGGTTTATTAATCTAAGGGTTCATATTCCTAAGGTATAATATTATTCATAGGATTTATAAAATTAATCCTAGGGTTTAAGATTGTGTCTATATGAAAATCAACCATTGTTAAACATTTTTAATTATGGTTAACCATGGTCAATAACCATGGTCACATTGTGACAAAGATTGTCTCATGGTCCAACGTCTCATTGTGACAACCATGGTCATTCATGATCAACCATGGTCCAACGTCGCATTGTGACAAAGATTGTCTCAATATGAAAATCAATGATGGTCAACCATAGTCCAACGTCGCATTGTGACAAATATTGTCTCAATATGAAAATCAACAATGGCCAACCATGGTCAATCATGGTTAACCAGGGTCAACCATGGTCCAATGTTTCATTTTGGGAAAGATTCTCTCAATATGAAAATCAATCATGGTCAACCATGGTCTAATGTCACGCTGTGACAAAGATTGTTTGAATATGAAAATCAACCATGGTCATGGCCAACCATGTTTGTTTTGGGGTTTATAATATTTATCTTAGAGTTTATATACCTTGGGTTTAGAATATTAATCCCTCGGGTTTACTATTATTCCCTTAGGTTTTTAGTATTAATCCCTTGGGTTTATTAGTGTCTTGGGTTTATAATATCAATCCCTTGGATTTAATAATCTAAGCGTTCATATTCCTAGGGTATACTATTATTGATAGGGTTTGTAAAATTAATCCTAGGGTTTAATATAAATCCTTTTGGTTTATAATATTAATCCTTTGGGTTTATATTATTAATAATTCCTTGGGTTTGTAATATTAATCCCTTGGGTTTTTAATATTAATCCGATGATTTTTTAACTTGTTTGAATTTTAATATTAATAATTCTTCAGGTTTATAAATTATAAACCCTTGGTTAACCCTGGTCCAACGTCACATTGTGAGAAAGATTTTTCTCAATATGAAAATCAACCATGGGCATCCATGGTTCAATGGTGCATTGTGAAAAATATTGTCTAAATATGAAAATCAATAATGGTCAACCATGGTCTAACATCACATTGTGACGAAGATTGTGTGAAAATGAAAATCAATTGTGGTCAACAACGGTCAACCGTTTTTATTTTAGGGTTTATAATAATTATCTTAAGGTTTATATACCTTGAGTTTAAATAATATTAATCCCTTGGTTTTAATATTATTCCTCCTAGTTTATAATCCCTTATGTTTTTAGTATTAATCCCTTGGGTTTATAATATTAATAATAAGGTTTAATATTTATCCTATGGTTTAAGATTGTCTCTATATGAAAATTAACCATTATCAACTATGGTCAACCATGGTCAATAACCATGGTCACATTGTGACAAAGATTGTCTTAATATGAAAATCAACGATGGTCAATGATGGTCAACCATAGTCCAAGGTCACATTTTGACAAATATTCTCTCAATATGAAAATCAATCACGGTGAAGCATGCTCAACCATGCTCAACCATGGTCGAATGTCGCATTGTGACAAATATTGTCTCAATATGAAAATCAACCATGACCAACCTTGTTTGTTTTAGGATTTATAATATTTATCTGAGGGTTTATATACCTTGTGTTTAGAATGTAAATCCCCTAGGTTTAATATTATTCCCTTGGGTTTTTAGTATTAATATTTTGGGTTTATTAGTGTCTTGGGTTTATAATATCAATCCCTTGGGTTTAATAATCTAATGGTTCATTTTCCTAGGGTAAAATATTATTGATAAGGGAGATACTATTAATCCTAGGGTTTAATATAAATCCCTTGGGGTTATAATATAAATTCATTGGATTTATTAATCCCTTGGGTTTACAATATTAATAATCACTTACATTTATAATATTAATCCCTTTGGGATCCCTTGAGTTTTTAATATCAATCCCTTGGTTTTATTAATATGTTGAGTGTATAATAATAATCCCTTTGCGTTTAATATTATTTCTTGAGGTTTAGAATGCCCTAGGTTTATAGTAAATTAATAGTCCAATATAAACCATTGTTCAATTTGTATGGTTTATAATTAATAAATTATATTAATAAATTAATATAGTTAATTAATTAATATAAATTAATACATTAATAAAAAAGTAATTAACAATTAATTAATAATTAGTTAACAATAATTAATATAAATTAATAATTAATAACAATTAATAAAAATATCTTTATTATAATAGTTATTTTTGTATTATTATTATTAATTAATTTATTCTATATTTATCAATATGAATATTAATATTATCAGTAATATTAGATGTATACCATTAACGTCTATTGGCGTTTTTCAACCACATATACTAATGTTGTTGTGTATGTGATTAATATACACCTATCGACATATATCAACCACATTTATTAATGTGGTTGTGCTAGTATATGTGTTCGTCACTATTCTCACTCTCATACATTTCAGTAATGTTTCTATTAATATATGACACATTATGCCAAAGAAAGAGCCATAATTATAAAAACTATAATTGTATATGATATATCTCATTTCTCATTCATAAATAAAATCTTTAAAACTTATTGATAAAAGAAAAAAGAAGAAGGAACACATAGTAATCTCATATTAATATATCTAATCTCATATTAAATATATTATTACAATAATTTTGAATTTTCTTATTAAAAAATTTAAATTTAATAACAATAATCATTATATCTTTTGGAATAGTGCAACCCAATCTATCCTAATCAAGTTTAGACATTTCAAATGTCAAATGCAGACTTACTGAAGGAAATCCTAAGAAAATACTTGATTAGTTTAAATGTTATTCTTAGTTGTCCCTAAACGCAACTGGAGAAAGCTCAGTTATAGTTAAGCCTAATGTAATGAAATAGAAGGTTTGTTAAGTAAATTAGTTTAAATTGTACCTAATTATATCTATTTTCCCTGAAATTGTCAGCTAATTCACACATTTGAAATCCAAATATGAAACTTTGTAGGTAAAGAATACTTGCACAATTGAGATAGAGGAAGTTGTGAAGTTTGAACCTGTCATCAAATGTGTCATTGTTAATGGAATTGTTGACTCGTTTGTTTGTTTTAGGTTCCTCTTCTTCTTGTACTGTCTCAAACCTAGTATATATGAAAACTCTCCACCATTTCTCCAATCCTTAAGTCCTTAAGCATTTGAATTGAGTGCCTGAGTATAATATTGGTTGTAGCAAAGCTAGTGAGGGAGAAGCATAGGAAACTTACCATTAGTAGAGGGTATTTTATTTAGGATTTATTATCTCTTTTTATCATTATTCATTTAAATTTGACCTTTACTATATTAAGGTTTCATTTTAAAATGAAATTCAGTTATTTTTTAATTTGATAAAAAAAAAATATTTTTAAAAACATGACGGGTTTATAAAATGAACTTTTGATTTCTTACAATAGTATATGCACTCTTCAAAGGTTTTATTGAAAATTCTTGAGATTGTTAATGAATTGTTTCTGCAATGCTTAGCTAAGCTTAGTGGCCTGCAAGTGTGTAACTTTTATCTAAAATCACCCACCTTCATCGTCATCTTGATTTTATTAATCTCATATACATTCAATAATCTATAAAATATAGGTAATACTTTATATATATATATATATATATATATATATGGGTGAAATTGTGAAGTTGGGTTAGACTTTTGTGAGAATCCGAGGCGGAAAACTTTTTTCCTCAATAGTTTGGCCGAGCTTGTTCTTCCGTTTAGATTGACGGCGTACTGATGGCATGGGCAAACAGATTTTTGCTGGAGATGGGAAAACTAGCAAGAAAAGTTTGGATGAACTTTTAAAATAGTTCTGCCGAACTCATATTTTATAAATATATCGCCCGTGAACTATTACAGGTTTCACATCTTTTTCGCGCTTTTTTTCTCGATTTTCTCGTGGCGCCGCTAATTGCTGCGCTATGGTGAGCTCTCGTTGAATTGTTGTTCAAGTTACGTCTGATTTGCGTTCGCGTATGCGATTTTTGCGACTCTGTAAGTGTTTAGTTTAATTGTGTGTATTCATTTTATTTATTGTTTCTGTGAATTTTCTCCCATTTCTCCCTCAAGTTCTCCCTCAAGTTTTGAATGTTTGAATGTTCATGTACTTTTATTTTTATTTCATTTTACACTAGATGCATATATATACCTAGGTTTGCACTTCCTATATTTATGAATGCAAATATAATTCTGTGTATTCATTTTTTTTAGGTTTTCACTTCCCTGAATTTCTGAATGCAAATATATTTCTGTGTATTCATTTTTTCTAATTGTTTCTCTGCATTTTGTCCCTTTTCCCCCTTAAGTTCTCAATGTTCCTCTACTTCTATTTTTTTATTTCTGCAAACATAAAACATAATTCTGTTTATCCATTTTTTATTGTTTATTGTTTATGTGCATAAAAAAATCTAAATTTATAAAATTTATATTATAGTTTTCTCATTTACTGGATCGAATTTATTGGGCTAAATAATGTATGGTGTAAAGATATTTCTCCGACTTGCAGCTCGTTGCCAACTGCTTGTTGGTCATGTTTGGTCCCCTGCTCACCTTGCGTGGCCACCTATTCAACTTACAGTGCCTCCATCTCATCAATTCCTATAGACAGATGCCAACAGATGCCAGACTAATTCCTGTAAAATTTGAAAGGGAGTAATTCCTGTAAAATTCGAAAGGGAATAATTCCTGTAAAATTTGAAAGGGAATAAGAATTTTACAACGAAATAATTCCTATAAAATAGGTTTTTTGCAGTCTGTTTAGTAATGTTGTCTATTACATCGTGGTTTTCTGGAGTGTTTTATAACTGGGGTGCACATTTTTGTGGCTGTCATGATCTCCGACTGTTTTGCATAGAATAAATATTCCACCTTTTCATGATCTTTTCATGAATTTAAGCCTCTGCAAAAAAAATATAATATTTCTTATCATATCAAAACTTCCTTTAAAAATGATAATATTTCTTATCATATCAGGATTTCATGAGTTGATCATCCCTAGAAAGATAAAGTGGTTGTCATGATCTCTGACTATTTTGCACATAATAAATATTCCACCTTTTCATGATCGTTTTATGAATTTAAGCCTTTGAAAAAAAGATAATATTTCTTATCATATTAGAACTTCCTTCAAAAAAGATAATATTTCTTATCATATCAAAATTTGATGAGTTGATCATCCCTAGAAAAGACAGAGTGGCTGTCATGATCTCCGATTGTTTTGCACAGAATAAATATTCCACCTTTTCATGATCTTTTCATGAATTTAAGCATCTACAAAAAAATATAATATTTCTTATCATATCAGAACTTCCTTAAAAAAAGATAATATTTCTTATCATATTAGAATTTAAGCCTCTACAAAATAGATAATATTTCTTGAACTTCCTTCATGATATCTATGGTTGCTCGCAAAAAGGATAATATTTCTTGAACTTCCTTCATGATATCTATATGGTTGCTCACCTTCGTTTAATATTGGGTAAAAGGTCATGGTCTTACCTTAATTTCTATTCTAATTCTCTTTCCTAACTTTGATTTTCCTTTTGACCTTTGAGATAAACCCAATCATTAAATATGATAGTCATCCCTTCTAGGGAACTTATGATGGGTTTCTTAGTGGTTTCCAACCCTTATGATGATGTGAGGTGGTGTTTCAAACATAGGAGTAACTTGTGTTTGCATGTGATGCTCACGGGCCATGGTATCTTTTGTGGGTTATACATGGTTTAGTTCTACCTCCTAAGATAAACTTTCTAAAAAACTTCCCTTTATTCCTTAAAGTCAAAATAGATCTATACTAAGGATTACTCTTTATATGTATTTCTACCATATAAATTCTAACGATAATTAATCACATATGTGTTAAAGTAGAATATTAAATAAGCCCTTTCTACACTTGGCTTGGCTCTTAGGTACATAGATGGGTGGGTTTGGGAATGTGGTTCACATGAAAAGTAATAGGAATGGATTTAGTGGAAACATTTTATAAGATCAGGACTCAAACAATGAGAGAGAGAAAAAACCTTTTATATTCAATGTAAAACACATGCATTAACATATAATTGTGATATTTTCCCTTCTTTACAACTTAGTCCATCCTTCTAGAAAAATCCCTTTTAATGAAGCAGATATATCCATAGTGATCCACTAATATTTGTTCACCAACAACTATTCCATTTTGGACTTATATATCTCAAAACTATGCTCATTGAATTTATGCATCTATATCTTTAAACTACTCAACTATTTTATTACACCATAGGAATCATTTCGATATATCTCCCATTTTAATGGGATCTATCACATTTCGAGAAAAACACATTAGCCATAAAAGTTTCCCATTGAAACCAAAAGTGATTTGATATAAAACATAGGTTTTACCCAAGTATATAGTTAATTGTTTCAAATAGATTCTTAATAAAATGAAAAATATTCAATGTAAAACACATGCACATTAACATATAATTGTGATATTTTCCCTTCTTTCCAACTTAGTGGACATCCTTCTAGAAAAATCCCTTTTAATGAAGTAGATCTATATCCATAGTGATCCACTGATATTTGCTCACAAACAACTATTTTGTTTTGGACTTTTATTTCTCAAAACTATGCTCACTGAATTCATGCATCTATATATCTTTAAATTACTTGAAACTATTTTATTACACCATAGGAATCATTCCCATATATCTCCCATTTTAATGGGCGTATCACATTTCGAGAAAAACATAAATTAGCCATAAACGTTTCCCATTGAAACCAAAAGTGATTTGATACAAAACATAGGTTTTAACCTTATATAGTTTAATTGTTTCAAATATATTTTTAATAAAATGAAAAATATTCAATGTAACACATGTATAGTATTTAGAAACAAAAAGTAACTTGATACAAAACATAGGTTTTAACCAAGTAAATAGTTAATTGTTTTGAAAATAGATTCTTAACAAAATGAAAAATATTCAATGTAAAACACTACATGCACATTAACATATAATTGTGATATTTTCCCTTCTTTCCAACTTAAGTCCATCCTTATAGAAATATCCCTTTTAATGAAGCAAATATATCCATAGTGATCCACTAATATTTGTTCACCAACAATTATTCCATTTTAGACTTATATATCTCAAAACTATGCTCATTGAATTTATGCATCTATATCTTTAAACTACTTGAAACTATTTTATTTCACCATAGGAATCATTTCGATATGTCTCCCATTTTAATGGGGTGTATCACATTTCAAGAAAAAACACATTAGCCATAAAAGTTTCCCATTGAAACCAAAAGTAATTTGATACAAAACATAGGTTTTAACCTTATATAGGAAATTGTTTCAAATAGATTCCTAATTTAAAATGAAAAATATTCAATGTAAAACACATGCATTAACATATAATTGTGATACTTTCCCTTCTTCCAAACTTAGTGGACATCCTTTTAGAAAAATCCCTTTTAATGAAGTAGATATATCCATAGTGATCCAATGATATTTGTTCACAAACAACTTTCTCGAGACATATCTCCCATTTTAATGGGGTGTATCAAAGATTTCTGAGAAAAACACATTAGCCATAAAAGTTTCCCATTGAAACCAAAAGTGATTTGATACAAAACATAGGTTTTAACCTTATATAGTTTAATTGTTTCAAATAATTTTTTAATAAAATGAAAAATATTCAATGTAAAACACATGCACATTAACATATAATTGTGATACTTTCCCTTCTTTCCAGCTTAGTGGACATCCTTCTAGAAAAATCCCTTTTAATGAAGTAGATATATCCATAGTGATCCACTAATATTTGTTCACAAACAACTCTTCCATTTTGGAATTGTATATCTCAAAACTATGCTCATTGAATTTATGCATCTATATTTTTAAACTACTTGAAACTATTTTATTACACCATAGGAATCATTTCGATATATCTCCCATTTTAATGGGGTGTATCACATTTCGAGAAGAAACAAATTAGCCATAAAAGTTTTCCATTGAAACCAAAAGTGATTTGATACAAAACATAGGTTTTAACCTTATATAGGTAATTGTTTCAAATTTTTAGATTCTTAATTTAAAATGAAAAATATTCAATGTAAAACACATGAAGATTAACATGTAATTGTGATAATTTCCCTTCTTTCCAACTTAGTGGACATCCTTCTAGAAAAACCCCTTTTAATGAAGAAAATATATCCATAGTGATCCATTGATATTTGTTCACAAGCAACTATTCCATTTTGGAATTTTATATCTCAAAACTATGCTCATTGAATTTCTTTCCAACTTAGTGGACATACTTCTAGAAAAATCCCTTTTAATGAAGCAGATATATCCATAGTGATCCACCGATATTTGTTCACAAACAACTCTTCCATTTTGGACTTTTATATCTCAAAACTATGCTCATTGAATTTATGCATCTATATTTTTAAACTACTTGAAACTATTTTATTACACCATAGGAATCATTTCGATATATCTCCCATTTTAAAGGGGTGTATCACATTTCGAGAAAAAACACAATAGCCATAAAAGTTTCCCATTGAAACCAAAAGTGTTTTGATATAAAACATAGGTTTTAACCTTATGTAGGTAATTGTTTCAAATTATAGATTCTTAATTTAAAATGAAAAATATTCAATGTAAAACACATGCATTCTTATACACCCTTATGTCTACGTAAATTAGTGTGAGTGATTCCACAAGTCCTCTACACCCTTCATAGGGTATAATTGGGATAGGTAGTGTTAACTTCTACAAGTTCTATAGGCAGAGTCTGTAAAGATCCAGGTAGCCTCTGGATCTCATCTTTTCTCAAAGGTGACATATCTAGTAAATGCCCCTACAATCAATCTCTGTAACAGATCTAAATAGAAGTTCTTCATTTTAATATCCATAAACCTCAACCATTTTAAGGAAAATTGTGTACATGTGTCATTTCTCCCATAAATTCTTAGGAAAAGTTCTCTAAAGCATGTACATGTCATGTTGGCTTTATCCCATTAACTTTAAAGCATGTTTTTTGTAAGTGCATAAAATAATTTTTCAAAGCATGTAAATTTCATTTCTCTCAAGCTTTAAGGCCTAAAAATTGAACCTAAAGTGGCTAAAATCTCATATAATTTTGAACTTCCATAGGATTTTAGTCCGTCTGTTGAGTGTTAACTTCTACAAGTTCTAAAGGCAGAGTCTATAAAGGGCCAGGTAACCTTTGGATCTCATCTTTTCTCAAAGGTGGTGATATTTATTCCCTCGGAGGCCAATCAATGGCTGGTGGTGTTGGTTCTTAGCAGGGTCGTTCTGGTTCTCAACAGTTTCAGGGTGGGGAAGATGCTAGCCAACCACATCGAGGTTGCCATCAATTTGAATATTTTTTTCATTCAATTTGTACAATTTTTTTTACATGTGTTTTTTTCTAATATTTAAAATTTCATATATTGATGCAGAGGCTGAAAATGCTCCAAATGTTGGTCGAAATAGACGTAGGGCAGAACGCTTCATTTAAGAAGAAGGTTGTCCACCCACCACGACATATCCAGCCGACATTTCCGATATACCATGGGAAAGAAACATGTAGCAATGCACCTTAGAAAGGTGTCAACATCTTCATGCAAAATTGCAGAGAGATCTTGTGTCTTTGACTCTACTTGTTGAGAGTCGACAAAGCTTGGAAATAGTTACACATTCTTTAGGCCAACTAGTAGATGTGTACCAAAAGCTTGGGCCACCACGGATACTTTTGTGGATGTCATGAGAAAAAGAAAGGAAACAGTGATGGGACCCGATAAATGGCAGGATGTTAAAGAAAGAGTGACAACAACAATGGCAAAGTCTATGTTTAATTTTTAAATAAGGGTCGAAAATAAAGATGCTAAAGGTGCAATATTTCAACCACCATGATATAGCTCACTATTTGTATGATAAACACCATGCGGCTTATGGAAGACTCCCATGGAACGACAAGGTTCCACTTTATTTTGCAAAATTATTTTATGCATAATTCCTTTTGGAAATGAAACCCAATTACAATGACCTTCCCTTTGAATTTTTTGGTCCTGGGAAAGGTCGATTGTGTGACTGTAGGGGCGCTAGGCGTGATGTTGAGTTACCTCGTTCTGAGCCACCATTGTTTAGTCGACCTGTTCGTGTCGAAACTTTGCGGTCAGAGATGAAAGCCACTTCTCAAATTAGTCGAGAAGCAAGGGATGCTATCATCGACAATTTTCACAGTGGATTAGGTGGAATCAATGTTTGTCTGAATTGAAAAAGATCACGTGAGAATGCACACGCCAATTTTGTGTATTATACAGATGAAGAGATTGACAACATGAGTGTAGAAGATCTGAAAACATATGCAAAGAATTGTCGCAATGGTTGGCATGACCTAATTTTTCATGAGGAAGAGGGCATGGGAACGGTATGTATTAATGGTTAGGATTGAATTATTTTAACACATACGTACAATTTGTAATATATGTATATATATATATATATTTATATGTACTTTAATCTAAAAAAAATGTATTATTATATGTTAACACCATTTCCAGTTGTCACGCTTGATGAATGAAGAAAATGTTAATATCACGTTTGGAGCCTCAGGTTCAAACAATCAAGATGGGTCTCACCATCAAGATATGTTGGAAAATGTTAGTGTTTTTTAAACTTGATATTTTTAAAATAAATAATTGTGCACACATGTACATTTTCATGTATATATAATAAAATGTTTTAACAGATTCTGATTCCGTCTGATGTTTTTGGAATGATGATACCTTCTTCTTCCTTAGGAGATGTACCTTCTACTTCCTTAGGAGATGTGTCAGGTTCACAACAAGTATGGACAATTTTTCACTTTTAAAATTTATATGTTTTTAAGTTATATATATTCCACCTCAAAAAGTTCCATTAAAAAATGAGATATATCTATATCTTGAGTTCTTTTAAATTTTTTGAATTTTAGGTTTTTTGGAGATTTTCTTTTGGAGCCTCTCTTAGGAGATGTGCTAAATCCACCTGCAGAAGTATTCAATTTTTCACTTTTAAATATATATGTTTTTAATTTATAATTTATAAATTGAAGTTTAAAAGTTTTATTATAAATTGAGATCTTGATCTTGAGTTATTTTATACTTAAATTAATTTTTTTAATTTTAGGTTTCTATAGAGGATTTATTTTCTCCACGGACTCTAGTGATGGAGATGGGAACATCCACAACATTTCAACCATTTGAACAAGTTGTCTAATTTTTTTTGTAATATTATTGAAAATAAGTTTATATATATGCATTTTCATTTGAAAATTTCTAATATATATATATATATATATATATATATATATATATATATATAATTGTACATGTATATTGTACAGTTTATTGTTGGATATGTTCCCATGGGGAAGTTGTAGCAGATGAGCAGCAAAGGGAGAGGGAACCTCATGACGTATTGCATGATTTTTTATTTTTTTTTATTTTTTTATTTTTACATGAAGTTCTATATATTCTCACTCAATTTTAAAACATCAAATTTTAATGTTTGTACGTGCATTGTGTACAGGTTCCCCATGCTTCGCAAGATAGCTTGTGGATTGAGAATTTGTTGGGAAAGACACTACATCCATCTATATTTGATGGATGATTTCTAGATTTGGTTGAGATTTCTAGTCTTAAATTTTCTTTTTCATATATTATCTAGATGCAGTCATATATAACTTGATACTTGATACTTGTGAGATCTACAAATTTTGGACATATTTTATGTGAACTACATTTGGTACATGTGAATGTGATATATAATGTTTTTAAAACTTAAGTTTTGGATGGTTGAAGTACATTTGGCATGTGAAGTAATGTTGTGTTATAATTTGTTTGGTTTTTAAAACTTAAGTTTTGGATAGTTGAACTACTAGTAATGTTGTGATCTATAAATTAATGTTTTTCTTTTGAACTACATTTGGCATGTGAAGTAATGTTGTGTTATAATTTGTTTTGTTTTTAAAACTTAAGTTTTGGATGGTTGAAGTACATTTGGCATGTGAAGTAATGTTGTGATCTACAATTTTTTGTTAAATTAAAAGTTAACTTTTGGATGGTTGATCTACATTTGGCATGTGATATAATGTTAAATGTTTTTATTGGATAGTTGAAGTACAATTGGCATGGCATGTGAAGTAATGTTTTGATATAATCAAAAAGTTTTTAAAACTCAAGTTTTGGATGGTTGAAGTACATTTGGCATGTGAAGTAATGTTGTGATCTATAATTTTTTGTTAAATTAAAACTTTTAAGTTTTGGATGGTTGATCTACATTTGGCATGTGATATAATGTAAAATGTTTTTATTGGATAGTTGAACTACAACTGGCATGGCATGTGAAGTAATGTTGTGATATAATAAAAAAGTTTTTAAAATTCAAGTTTTGGATGGTTGAAGTACATTTGGCATGTGAAGTAATGTTGTGAAGTACGATATATATATATATATATATATATATATATATATATAAACAATCATAAGATTCTAGGTCTTGTTAGATGTGTTGAAAACAATCGTAAAATTTAAAAAATGCAATCTATAATGTACATATATGTCCATTATTTTTCATCATTTCACATGTATAGAAAAGCTACTTTCAGTTAATTCCATTCTAGAACATATATATCCATACAACATTTTTCATCAATGCACATAGAAAATCTATTTGAATAGTTAATTGCTTACTTCAACATATATTCAATACTTCAACATTTTTTATCAATGTCAATATAATTAAGCTAATTTTCATCAATGGCTATAGAATTTAGCTTCTTTCCGTTAATTTCATTCTAGAACATATATATTCAGTACATGAAACATTTTTCATCAATGCACATGGCAAAAATACTTGAACAATTAATTGCATTCTAAACATATTACATATCCCAATACATGCAACATTTTCATCAATACACACATAAATCTACTTTCGGGTTAATTGCCTGAAACATATAAACCATTGGGCAGACAAATTTTGTATACAGTTTCTGAGAATAGAGATATGGGTCAAAATCCCACCAAAGTCGGAGAAGTGCTGCGATGCTCCGAGTCTCTTGTACGAAAGGAATCTTCATTAGGTTGCCTGCAAGAACTATCTTTGGATTTGCTTCAGATGATTTATTTACATTCCATACTTTTGTCAAAAAATCCCAGCCAGGTACATTCAGTCCGTGTATATATCTAGTACGTGCAACATTTTTCATCAATGCACATAGAGAAACTACTTTCAGTTAATTGCATTCTAGAACATATATATTCAGTACATGAAACATTTTTCATCAATGCACATATAGTAAAAATACTTGAACAGTTAATTGCATTCTAGAATATATATATATATATATATATATATATATATATATATATATATATCCAATACATGCAACATTTTTCATCAATGCATCTATAGAAAAGCTACTTTCAGTTGATCCTAGTGTGCATGTACCAAAATAATTTGTACGTGCAAACACTAGCACAGATAACATAACAAGGCAACTCAATTTTTAGTTGAGTTCTAGAAGTTCTAAAACATAATCCAAAGAAGGTATTTAAGTTCAACATTAAAAATTTCTGACCAGGATACCATCTAGTTCAATGATGGTTCATGATCGGTTTTGACATTTTATCCATTCTTGTTCATTTTTCATAGGTTGAACCTCTATCAACTTTATGCGTGCTGCACACACCAAGTGACTATATTGACAACTTATGACATCAGGTTCATAGTCTTCAAAGTAAACAAAATCCCCACTTTGATTAGTTTGTCTAAAAAAATAACCTTTCAGTATAATAGATTGTCTTTCATATGGAAACCCGTGATCATTATAGTTTTCTAATAATTTAATTTTTTGTTCAGTGCAACATATCAAATAATACTTCACATTTTCGTCGTTGTCAGTAGGTGCAATTACAACAAAAACATCTCCTGCACAATAAAACAAAATTAACAAACTTATGTATTTAAATTTATTTCTATATCTTTATCATTTGAAAGCAATTCAAATGTTACATTCTCTAACAAGATCAGAAACTCGATCACCATTAGATGATATTGTAGTCTCCTCTAATTGCATTTCTTCAAAAATTGCAATGAACATTTTTCCCTTTGTATTTAGCTCTGTATGTTTCCAATCTTTTACATACATTTTGTTTTCACAAACGTCATTGGATTTTGTGTTGTCTATGCAAACATGACAAAAACAATAATATTTTCTTTTATCCAATGCAAACACATTTATGGACAACTTTGTTTTAATTGAATGCAATTTTCGAGTCCCTATTATTGTTTCAATGTCATTTCCAATTGATCTATCTACTTCTTTGATCCTAATATGTCAAAAAAACCTTTATATGGAAAATTCAAAGAAGAATGTAAATATGATATAAAAATACAATCAAAGATAATCAATCAGAAATAATCAAATTGTGATAAATGTACACTTTTTAAAATTAGATATTCAATAAAAATTAAATTGAATGTATCTTCTTACTTCCCTTGATCAGTTAGTCTCATGGCTTAGAGAAGGGATGCACCATTGAACAACTTCTTTAGCGTCCACAAGCCGGCTTGCAGAGGGATTCATTTGATATCTTCAAAGTGCTCGTTTTATGCATGCCCCTGCACCATCCTATTCTCCTTTTGCATGACCAGTCTAGAAGAAATTCCAACAATGTTTAATGCAGGTTTTTGTGTTAGCCTCTCTCATAAAAAAATAATAAATCCAAAAATAAAATAAATAAAATAAATAAAATAAATAAAATAAATATTAAAAGTTAGGAATTTATGCCTAACTCTTTAGATTGGGTTGTTCCTCTAAGATAGGAGTTAGTTTAGGTAGCTCCTATATTGGTGTGTGTTTGGTTGAGAAATTATCTCAACCAAGGTGTCTAAGATAGCACGCACTATCTTGAGACACTGTCTCCTCATATATTTAATTGTAACACTACATTCTTTTAATAATGAGAAAATATGTGAGGAAGCTGTGAGGCTGAAGCCTTTTTCGCCATTATTTGGTGTTTGGTTTATTATGTGTGTTTTCTGTATTTTATGAGTTGATTTGATTTTCAATATGTGGTATCAGAGGTTGTTAAGATGCCTTTTTTGAATCTGCAAGTTTGTATATATACTATGTGTGCAACTATGAATGCAGGAAGAATTCACATCAGAGGAGGTACCATAGTCAATGCTAGAGATTCCTCTTTGCGTTAGCCATGAAGGAGACAAATGGCGTTCTCACACAATGGTAAAGGTTGTGTAGTTAAAATTATGGAAAGCGCATTCAACAGACAACTGGATTCTGCACTCTTTTGAAAGGCTGTGACTCCACAACAAGAGAAACCTACGAAATTCAATGGCACTGTGGTATGAGCTAGCGATTCATGTTTGCAGATATTGTGAGCGTATGAGTGGAGTCAACGCAAATAGTGAAGACTGTGAATGCGCAAGGCCACAATTAGATTCGTGAAGGATCTTTGGATGTAGTCTAACAGAAGTTCGAATACATTGGAGTAGAATTGCAAGCAACCAAGCCATCAGCTATAGCATTGATGAAGTGGGAGCATCGACATCAAACTACCGTAGACTGGATGAAGCCGGGGTCGAAACCATGAGATTGCTGCAATAGAGAAGCCACACTGCTGGTGAGGTCCCAGACGCGTTGGATGGAAGGAGTTAATAATTACGGTGGCATGGGAATTCTAGAAGGTGACCAGGATAACACCGCAGAGCTGTGTGTGGATCTCTAGAAAAGACAGTGTGATACATAACACCGTCTACAGGACTTGGTGTGGTCAGTCATAGGAGCACATCCGTGATCTATATACCACTGTCCGGCAACCACACAAGCGATTTACGACTATAATGTGTCACAGCCAATGAAACGACCTTCCCGACCATCCGAGCTTAGTTATGCCGGTGGTCTGTGTCTCTGCGTTATTACTTTGTCTTTGTGTTGGAATATTTGATTGACTGCTTGTTGAAAAAACTATGCATGTGGCTGTTGCAAATTGAGCCAACGACGGAGTATGTTGTTGTAAGATATATATATTCGCTTCCCTTTCTTATTGTTTGAATCGAGTCGACCTTCCCATTATATATGAAAATTTTGATGAAGAACACAAAGGGTGAGTACTATGTTTTGAAGTAAGAGATCTTTTCAGGCGTCGTTGAAAGTCTAAAGTTGGAGTTGTTTTTCTTGTGTGGAGGAGCCATGGCCTGCATTGATTTGATACACTACCATTAACTTAAAAATGAGCATACGTTATTGGAAATTGAAGAGGGTCTCCGATAATAGACGTTGGAACCTCTCCTGAACTGTGTGTGACCCATCCTGCTTAGCAAGGACACTGGTTTCTTGAGTTTGTTCATAGCTACATCTTCAATGGTGCAACAATCCACAGATTGAGATTCCTTGCATACGTATGCTCTGTGCTCTCATTGACACCATAAAGCCACACCTTAATCTCACTCAACAATTTCTCCTACAACACGGATACATGCTTCTGACCATTATTTTGCAATAAAGTATGTAATTCATATGATACTATTTCATCCTTCTGGTCTTACAATAAAGTTTTGCGTTTGGTACGTAGCTTCAGAATCACTCAGGAAATCCGCTTGCAAGAGGAAAGCTACACCTTTCAACGAACCACCATCTCCCACTGCCGAATATGTCAAAACTGCTCTACGTATCCAACAACACTCAATGATGATAGTAGTGCCAGCTTTAATGTTGCGGAGGTAAAAATCCACGAGGCAAAATCCATTTTCCCATAAAAGGAAATCGGAATATGGAAATGGTTGTGCTTTCATTCACTTTTTAGGTGAACATAAAATTCAGGTTTTAAGTGACATCACCAACTATTTTTTTAAAAAGGTTTAAACAAGGGAGTTAAATCTTAGTGGAAAGGTAGTATACCTTATTTGAAAGAAGTGGAGGCATTTTTTTTAATGAAAGGGAGTTTATTTTTTTGAAATAAGTGGAGGCATTTTTGTAATGAAAGGGAGTTAAAAGGTAATGGAAAGGTAGTATACCTTTTTTGAAACAAGTGGAGGTATTTTTTTAATGAAGTGGGTGATTAAGTTAATGGAGAGATAAAAATTTAGTAGATATTTCTTTGGAGTGATAAGTGAGTGGAGTGAAAAGTAAGGTTAATGGAATTGAAGTATTGAAAAATCGATTCACTTTTTTTATAAAGTGATTTTATAAATTGTTTTTTTTGGAGTAATAAGTTTGATGTTTCAAAGTTTTGTAATTTGGAGAGATAAGTTTGTTTAAAAATAAAAAAATGGAGGAGTGAGAGTTTTTTAAGTGAAGAAGTGAAATTCTATTTGTAATTTTGGAGCAATAAGTGATTTTGTGGAGTGATAAGGATTCACCTTTTTTGTAAATTTGGAGTGATCAAAAGAAAGCTCATTGTTGTAGGAAGTTGAGTTTGTTTTTGAAGTCATTTTTCTTCCAAGAAGTTCTGAAACTTTGATTCCATGAAGATGTTGTGAAGCTTAATGATTATGTACTCCAAAGTTTAATAAAGCATATATTTTTTGTGTTGATTGTGTCCTAGATCCGCCCGAAATTGAATAAGGGGATCTTAGGTACACCATTTGTATGTTTGAGATGGCGAGTGTTTTTATGGCTTCATACTGTTTCTTATGATTTTTTTCTAGTTTTGACACACAAATGATCTCATTTAAACACACACACAAAGTTCAATGCAAGCAAGAAAAACACATGTAACGAAGTAGCTGCAAGGAAGGATAATTAAACTCAACACATGCATTTGTGCCACTACAACAAATAATCAAAGTTGTCAACATCAACATTCTACCTCAACAAGAAAATTCACTTAATACAATCAAGTTCATGTACCTGCAAAATCCAACATTTCAAAGCGAAGTCTACATCAATACAATCAAGTTAATGAGCCCGCAACCTCCAACGTTTCAGAGCACAGTCTACATCAACATTATTGAACTTATAATCAAACTCAAATTTCATTGAATTGTAAGGGTGCATTCTCGGTTGAAACCTACACCCCAGTTTTGAATTAAGTCTAATTAAGTCAAATTGAATTCATTGTAGTGAGTCATTAAAATCATTAAGCGTTTTTGGGTGGAATTTCGATAGTGTTCGACACCCTTTCTTTAAGCAGAATCAAGTGAATGCACGAGTTTTAACTCTAAAGCAAACAAACAACAAGTTCACATCTCCTGCAAGCGAGTGTGAGTATTCATTCAAGCAATTTCCATCAAGTCAATACAAAGTTCAAACCATCAAGCGAGCCAGCGTGAAATTCATTGCAAAAAACATCAAAGCAACCAAGCAAGTTCAACTCTAACACTAATCAAGCAAGTTGAAATATACATCAAGCGAGCATGAGTATTAAGTCAAGTGAGCATTCAAGAAAAGCGATCGTCATCAAGCGAGCATGAATAAAAGAGTTCAAGCAAGAAAATTCTACAATTCTAGCAAGTGTTCCAAGCAAGCGCAATAAGCAACAAATCAAGTGAGCGTGCCATTCAAGCCACATAGAAAGCGAGCCTGTCATTCAAGTAACAAAATCAAGTGAAATAGTTCAAAGCACGAAATCTATGACAAGAGAGCTTGAATTCAAGAGAGCGAGTTCAGATGGCGCAACACATACAGTTGTCAAAAATTCTTCACAATTTGATCCTTTCAAGTGATGAAGACATGGTGCAAATCAACAAAGAAACTCTTGCTGATCTTTCACGACATCTACAACAAACAAATGAAACCATTGAGTTTCTTCAACTAGAGTCGCAACTACAAATAAATGAGTTGCAAGAAAAGAGTGATGCTTTCAAGTCTTTGAACCATCTAGCTGACAAGTCATTCATCCAAACAGCTTCAAGTGTCGAAGTTGTTCCAGTTCAAATTTCTTCCAAGCCAATCATCAAGCCATGGGAAGAAATTCAAAGTAACAAGAATCGACGAGGCTTAGGATATGTCAACGATGACACCATCTTGCATATCATAGATTATTCCAATCCAATTAAGTAATTTAGTGCAGGATTTCTTGAACAAATCACCTCAGCAAGTTCTGAGAAAGTTGTAAACAAACAGAAATGCACACAACCCGAAGTTGTAGTCAAACTGACATGTTCTCATTGTCAAAGAATTGGTCATATGGAAGATCAGTGTTTTAATCTCCATCCTTGTCGCCATTGTGGCAAGCCCAATCATTACTCAGAGAAATGTCACAACTACCAACAATCAGCCAAATTGAAAATACATTATGAATGGATTAATCCTTGGGAATGGTCATCCAAAGTCAAAAGATTGTCTCAGTTCTACAACCGAATACAATCACACATAGTGCAACCGACAGTGAAAAGAAGATGGTACTCTCATGCAGTTGAATGGGGGAGTACACCAATGTAAAACTCCTATACCTGAAAGGGGGGAGTTCAGGAAAACTTTCCAGAGAAGTGTCTCTCCTTTCAGCTGACAAAGGGGGGAAAATGTCAATGAAATTGACGATGGTTGTCAGACTGAAAGTCTCGACAAAACCAACAAAAGAAGCCAGTGGGCAGCTTCAACAGCTAGTGGGAATCAACAAATTTTCCAGTGGGCAGTCGACAACAAAGTAGCAGTGAGCATTTTTCGACACAACAAAAGAAACAGTGAGTTGTTTTTTAACATCATTAGCCAATGGGCATTGAACAAATTTTGTCAGTGGACAAAGGATGCTGATTTCACGCAAAGGACAGATGGATCCTTTTTGCAACTTGGCACGTGATGGAGTTTTCAAGTGAAATTCAGAGATGAATAAGACATGAAACTGACTCATGGTCTCTTCAGATTGCAGTTTTTCAGCATCCAGCTTTGGCGGTTTTTCAGGCAATTTTTTTGAGGATCAACATGAGAACTTGGAAGATGGTTCCTTGTTCTTATTTTGGATTTATCATTGAAGGGGGGAATGTTAACCTCTCTCATAAAACAATAATAAATCCAAAAATAAAATAAATAAATTAAATATTAAAAGTTAGGAATTTATGCCTAACTCTTTAGATTGGGTTGTTCCTCTAAGATAGGAGTTAGTTTAGGTAGCTCCTATATTGGTGTGTGTTTGGTTGAGAAATTATCTCAACCAAGGTGTCCAAGATAGCACGTACTATCTTGAGACACTGTCTCCTCATCTATTTAATTGTAACACTACATTATTTTAATAATTAGAAAATATGTGAGGAAGCCATGAGGCTGATGTTGGAAATATGATGCAGAGTGTTGTCCTTGATGGCAACCCACTGAATGAAGATGAAGACATGCGACTGTTGACATGTGTTGTCCTTGATGGCAATCCACCTGATGAAGTTATGCTTGACTTGATGGACTTAGTAAATGATGTAAATCTGATGTGATATAATGTTTTTTGACAATATGATGCTGAGTGTTGTCCTTGAAAGGCAACCCATCTGATAAGGATGATGACAACTTACTTGATGAAGTGGTGCTTGATATAATATGTTCTTGATGAAGGAAATCAGATGTATCTACAGTGAGTACAGAAGGCAATGAAGAAAGGATTTCAGCATGTGCTAGATTCTATGATGAAAAAGAGTATGTCTCTAGGTATACGCGGATTGGCCTAGGGGAAGTCGCGTATGCACGCGGAAAAGAACGTGCCAAGTCGCGTATGGGCTAAAGCGCTAAAAAAGTGCAAAACAAAGGGTAACCACCATGGTATTGACCCATGGTATTGGGTAATGATCCGCCTAATTGACCCCGTCCAGGTAGTTTTGGGCTCATGGTATTGTTTTGGCCCATGGTATTGAAAAAGGGGCTCATGGTATTGAAAAGGATAAACCTATATAAGGAGAAGAAATTCATTATGCAAATTATGAGTGTGAGAGCAAGATGTCTGAGCTTGAATGAATACTTCTCTCTGAAGTATATCTGAATGGAAAGGGTTACACTTGAATGATAAATCTGAATGTATGATGCACCAATGTTGAAGAAGGGAATCTAGATCTGAATTGCTCTTGTATTTGCTAGATCTGATTATGGAAGGCTTAGATCTGTGATGAGGCGAGCATCTAGGCGAACATCTGTCTGAAGCAAAAGGGTAGATCTGAACTGAATATCTGATCTGATGAAGTATGCTGCTCTGTAATGATTGAAGATCTATATGCTACTTCGCCGCGGAGGAAGCGCGTATATACGCGGCTTCAGCGAAGAGAAAGCGCGTATGCGCAATAAAATATACACTGAGGTATACGCTGGTTTGTGTGGACGAAAGCGCGTATATACGCGACATCAGTGAAGTGAAAGCGCGTATGCAAACTAGGGTTTGCTGAAGCAAGGGGTATGAAATATCTGATCTGTTATGCTGTGTTTCTGCTATCTGATCTGTGTTGATAAGTATCTGTTGGTGATGTATGTCTGTTCTTAAAAGTATGGAAAGGGTCCAGTCTGAAAATATGATGAAATGTGGCCTACAAGTGTTGTTCTATTGAAGTTGTTGGATCCAGTGTGAAAATTGATGAAACGTGGTCCAAGGTGGTGCTGAGGGTTGTAGCCTTCAGTCAGGGGGTCGTAGCTCCCTTCCAGGTGAGGCTGGTAAACGAGATCGTGGGGTCGTAGCTCCCTTCCAGGAGAGGCTGGTAAACGAGTCAGGGGGTTGGAGCTCCCTTCCAGGAGAGGCTGGTAAACGAGCGCAGGTGGGTGCCTGCGTGCTGGTCAAGTCTGCGCCAGCACATATGTTGTAAGATGTTTTCTCTATAATAAAATATTGAAGGCCGAGCAACTGCAGCGGTGGTTTTCTCCCGATTTGGGTTTCCACCTAAAAATCCTGGTGTTCATGTGTGATGCTTTGTGTGATGGTTTATTCTGTTCTTACTGCACATGTTTACTGTTTATAAAACATCTAATGAATGAATGATGGAATGATATAAGTGAAGAACTAATGGCATAGTTAGATCTCTGTGTATACGCGAGTTTTATGAAGGATATCCGCGTATATACGCTAGTTGGCTTCAGCAAAGTAGCGTATGGGTTTTTAAGGAATGAAAAGGTAAAAAGATTTGATTATGCAGTAAATACTGATTCACCCCCCCCTCTCAGTATTTTTCCCAACAATTGGTATCAGAGCAGGTCCTTGTGCAGAAGCTTGATCGCTTAAAGGAGATCCGTCACAAGGGGAAGTCAAGAAGGAGTAATGTCTATAAAGCCACCTCTATTCAATGGAAGCAATCTGATATTCTGGAAGGTACGTACAAAAGCATATCTGCAAAGTCTTGGTGCAGATGTATGGGCAATCGTGGAAGAAGGTTATCAATACCCGGCAAGTATTCCTACTGATGCAGCTGAAAGAAAGAAGTATGAAATCAATGCCAAAGCAATGAATGTCTTATTGGGAAGCATGTATGAATCAGAATTTGCTAAAGTGATGCAGCTACATTCAGCAAAAGAAATATGGGACAAAATCATTCTAAGCTATGAAGGAGACACAAAGGTAAAAAGTGCAAAACTTCAAACTCTTAGAATTGAATATGAAAATTTGAAGATGCATAGTGATGAAAGTGTTGCCAGTTTCTTTCTTCGTCTAGATGATATT
>CM076578.1:750441579-750554828 GCA_034641835.2 Pinus albicaulis
TCTTGTATCAACATTTGAATGCCTTTTTTTCACTAAATTCTTGAATGAGGATGCGATCCATCTTGAGGATTATCAAGATGTAGAAAAGTGTAGGAAGGGAGGAAGTTGGTATAAGATAATGGAGGAACCACTCCCATGTCTAAAAAGATAGGCCTTCCTTATCACCAGGTGCACTTTCATTATGATTATTTACTTCGACATTATTACTCTTTCTCTTGTCTTGAGATCAACAGGTACTTTAGAAGAAATTGATGGTCAATTCCTCTATGTCAAGATCGAGAAGGATGTAGAGTCGTCCCATGACACATGAAATGGATAAGAGCTCAAGACCTTGAAGGACGGGTTATAGTCTCCTTGGTTGATAACTATGATTGAAGAAGGTTCCTATGCAGAGGAAGTAGATTGAGTGCAACAATATGATATGATGATAAGAGCGATATGTCCTTCATGAAAGGACTATTATTTATATGTAAGATGTAGCAGTGTCTAATGCTTTCGCAATATGGTTCAAACTATGATAAGGAATAAGTTCTCGGAGAAAGGAGGCTATCCTAGTTCATGTTACCTGATGCCTTAGATGTATGTGAAGCGAGCTTCCCCTATGATTTACTTGAGGAAGAAGCACGTCTGAAGGACTTTGAGAAGACTTATGATTATGGATTGAAGAAGGATCCATATGAATTCTAGAAAGTCCCCTAGGCTTGGCATGTATTAAATGATGGACATATGATGTGACCTCTGATCTCTCTTCATGACTAAAGGTATGCCTTTGATATTTGGTTTATAAACGAACAAATTATTTCCAATAGGATTAAAAATATTTGAACATTTAGTGCCAAAGGGAGTTAACCCTTGATGATCCACTTCTTGAGATTAGAAGTGTAACAAAAAGATGATAAGGACTTGTTTGACAATGGAAGCATATTGTCAGAGATGGTTTACACTGAAGCATTTGAGAGAGACTCCTCTTCAGATACAGGTTTGATGGAATCTCATGATGAGCTAATAGCTAAATGGATTCTTGATTTGCTATATGTTCTTTGAGCCATGTAGATTTTGTATATGCATATTGGAATGTTGCAGAGTTAATATTGGGATACTCAGACAATGTAGTCATTCATGATCTGAGACACACTGCTAGACACTTGAGAATTTATGGATACGTTGATGTTGAGAATGTTGTTGATTGGAAAAGAACATCAGAGTGCTTCCTTAGCTCTGCTCTAGTTTCCTGATTGATTTCCTAGCATATAAATTTGTTGTTTTGAGAGGCAATGTGCATTATTGATAGCCTGGCTGGATGTAATACAATTTGGTTGAGATATATCTTTGGAAGAGTTGTTTGAGCACATGTTGAGAATTACTATGATATGTTGCAATATTCAGAGTGGGATCAGATTCTCTAAATCCCAAGAATTTTGATATGGTGCAAAGGAAGAAATGAGGCTTCAACAATGATTTTTTATGAAATTGGAGTGTGAGGCTTCAGCTGATGAGAATATAGTTGACCGAGCCTTGTTCTTATTCTTTAGAGAGCAGCTTGGACTAATGGATGTGACCCTCCTCGGCAAGGGTCTCGGGATGATTTACACTAAGCTATGCTCTTCACCTTTGTCTGAGCTCGCAAGGAGAGGAATTGAGTCGGAGAGCCCCTAAGGTTGACGGAACTCGTGGACAATAGGTGTGTATGATCCATACCTCATGATAAGTGTGTATATCCCCTATTTTCATTATATGGTTTTTTTAATCCTTGCCTCATGGTAAGTGTGTATCTCCCCCTACCAAGTATACCCCAGTATGCATCTTACCCACAAGATAGGCTTGTCGAGATTTCCACCCATATGGACAATGGGTGAGGATACTTGGACGTGTTTGATCCTTGCATATGGCATGTGTGTATCTCCCCCAAGTGCCTTGGATTGTGTCTGGTCATTATCCATCTCGATAAGTGTGTATCTCCTCCCAAGGTAGTGGATGCAGGTGTTCTACCACTAACTCTTGAGGGTCAATTTGGGAAGATCAATGGACAATAGGGTAGCTCTGATCCTTACCTCATGGTAAGTCGTATCCTGCCTATTGTCTTGAAGATAGGCATTAGTGGAATTTTGAGGTCTAAAATGGGCCTCCTAAGAAAAATGTACAACCAAAATAAACTTTATAAGAACTAATAAGATTCAATATGATGATGTCAACCATGGGGGATGATACACCATTTTTGGAGTAAAAAGGTAAAAAGATTAAAAAATAATAAAATAATAGAACAACTTTTTCAACTTATCTTCCTAAGGAAATTATAAAATAATTTTGGTGGGATTATGGACATTATCCTTATCGCTTTTATTTTTCATTTCTGCCCTCAACGTATGTTTTGCTCTATTGCACTTTGTAATACCAACTCAATAAAACGTAGTTTCACCCTTAAATGTAATATATCATTCTCTCCAGTGTGTGGTGTAATATCGACCATCGATGTGTTTGGGTACCATATGTGAAATATGTTCTCATTTCCTTTTGTTGTATGGTATTATTTGCAACACCCCTGTAATAATATGTGCTCCTTATCAATTCATAATGAGTGGATGGCTCGACAACAAGAACCCTTTCCGCCATAACTCTCTTTAATTTTTTCTCTTCTCGAATCTGGTTCGATCATCATCGATGTTGCTCTGATAGTCTCCATCATGTTACTGTTAAAATTAGGACAACTTCGGGAAGAATTTCCCTTTGGAAACCCTTCTTCCTGTTGGAAATACTGAGAGGGGGGTGAATCAGTATTTCTTTTCAATTGTTAATTTTACCAGTTAGATCACTTATATTTAGAACACAAAATGAACAATGATGGAATAGATACTTTTATTAATTTCTTATTTACAATAAGTAAATTACAATAATGATATAGGGCTCCAACCCTAGATGAAGACTTCCAGGCTCCAACCTGTATTGTGCCAAGCACCAGCTTGGTCTTTCCAAGGCTCCAACCTTATCAATTTGAGGCATCAACCTCTAGGGCTCCAACCCTACCTCTAGTATAGGCTCTGACCTGGTTTCTTGAGGACTCCAATCCTCTAGGGCTCCAACCCTATCTTCCAAGGCACTGACCTTGTCTCTATGAGGCTCCAACCTCTAAGGCTCCAACCCTCAACTCCACTTCGTCAAAATATGTTTGGTTATTTTTCACGGCTCCCAAAGTCTTCTTCAACAAGCCTTGTCACACTTAGTCTCCACATCACATCATCAATTACAACCTTTTCTTCTTAGAAGGTATCACCATTGCTCTTCATTGTACCCAAACAAAGAACTCCAAGGTTACTTCATGATGACATCAACGATGTATCATGATCTCTAGGGGTTCCTTCAAGATGTCTTCAATAGATAGCCCAAGTTCTGCACCTACTCTAAACTTCTTCAAGGACTTATTCAAGAACTTCTCAAGGGAGTCTTCACTTTACTTTCCCAACATGGTATTTCTTCACAAGTTCTTCAATAGGTGCTTCAAGATGTCTTCAAGAATATCTCAAGACAAGTCCAAATCGTTTTCAAGATGTATATCAATTCTACCATGAAGTTTGCACCAAACTATTCCCAATACTATGCTCTCAATGTCAAAATATTCTTCAAGATGTGATGTTAATGTTGCATCAACAATATTTCTAAAGATGCTCCAAAGTGTCACAAAGGAAACTCAACACAAATTGTCTAAAATTCTGTCATTGTCCTTTGGCAATTCCCACAAGGCCAATCCAATTGGTGAAGCCACAGGATTGTCCACAACAAAGGTAAGCTACATGTCTGAGGTATCTTACGTAGTTGTCCTCAAGGTTTCCAAATTGTGATGTATGTCCAAGAATGACACAAAATCGAGATTTTAATGAGATTCCCCAACAATTCTGTGACCACAGGTGTCTGTAATTGTTATTCCTGCACTAGTTGCTACAGGACCAAGACTAAAGTCAAATGTTGGTCCAAGAGATAAGCTACGGGTCCGAGTTTCTTCCAAAAATGAGACTGTTCTTTGTCATTGGTGGTTTTCCTTCCTGAAGAAACTTGTCACAGGTTGTTGTTTTCAAGGTCTGCACACCCACAAACCGAGTTTAACAAGTGCCAAGTTTATTGGAGGTTCGAGCTTCCATAGATGATACTTGTCCACAGATTTTATTATGGTCAAAACCACAGACAATGTGAGTTAAATTCTTCAAACGTCCACCAAAAACTCCTTTTCTCTTTTTCTTCTCTACTTTGGATCTGCAATTATTTCAGATGAATTCTTGATTGAATTAGTGGCTAGAAACCTATGTTCAAGACCCAAAAACCATAACAAAAGATTGCCCAAACAATCTTCTTTTATGTCATATCGGCCTCCTTGTTGTTCTGTAGATTTTCTCTCTGAATTTCTATGATTTTCACCTAATTGGATGACAAAAACGAGAAGATATGACATGTATTTATACTGGTTTTTCGTGAGGATACACGCCACTAAGGCAGGCTGACATTGGGAGCTAGGACAGGTCAGCTAAAAAAATAATTAATTATTGCACAAATTCAAAAATCAATATCTTTCTAACCATGGGGGTTTTTGGGGCATATGAGGGCTCGTTGGAAAGAGGAAGGAGTCCTCTTTAAGATGGTGAAGGAGCCATTTTGAAATGATGTCTTCAAGATGTCAAAAATAATTTTCTTTATGACTGTTTGGAATTTTTAGTGCAGAAGGTGATTAGGACAACAAGAGGTCATTAATGGCTTCTCCATTGTCATGTATCCAACAATGTCATTATATGTCATCAAGTATGGTGAGGTCATTCATGTCATATCTCCCTTCATTTTCCATGTCATCATTATGTATGTCCTTATGTGTGATAGTGTAGCATCAATCATGTTATCACTTAGTCTTCCGGTCTCCATCAAACACCATCATTAAGTGTGGTCATATAAGAGTATAACATCATCACAAGTATGGCTTAATTAAGTATAGTTCTTCACATAATGGGCTTGTACTTAGAGACTAGATCACCAATCATACACTTGGAAACTTCTTAGGGCAAGACATCATCATCTCGAACCAAACATCTCAATAATATTGACATTTCAGTCAAATTCATATTGACATCAATGAAAACTTTGATTAACAATCTCCCCCTTTTTCATTAATGGCAATATTCTTGCCCTTCCAACATTTTCTCCCCCTTTTCATTAATGGCAATATTCTTGCCCTTCCAACATTTTCTCCCCCTTTGACATGATACTCCCCCTTTCATGGTACTCTTTCTTCTGGCAATGTGGTCCATGACCGATGTGTTTGCATCTCTTCATGTTGTGAACCATCTCCCCCTTCCTCTACAATCTCCTCTAGCTCATGAAGGATTGCTCGCCTTGTGTGATCAAGTAGAAGACATCATCATAATATCATGATTTTTTCAATGGAGTTAATTTCGAGGGATGATCTATCAAGATTTTCCATGTGTAACTCATCAAGGATTTCATAGGACTCTTCACAGATTGTTTCGGCAAGAATAGTCACGAGTCACCAGCTCCCCCTAATAGTATGCATGGTCTCCTTTTTGGCAGAGTCTCATCATCAAACCCTTGGAATATCAATGATGACTTCATCAAGCCAACAACATGATTTGTTGGTTGGAGTGTTCAAGAGACTTCCAGATTCAACTTGCCTTCTTCTCCATACTTGTGTAACTTTCTTCTTTGGCTTGGTTGTCATGGTTTTAGCTTGTTTAGGAATCCAAGTCATGTTACAATCACGTGCCATATGTCCAATGTTATGGCAATTGAAACACTCTATCTTGTTCATGAATAAGAAATCATGACTTCTTGCAAAATTGCTTCTAGGAGATTGATGGGGACCATTATATTGGTCTTTGTGATATTCCCTACAATCTTTTTTCATGTGCCCAAAGTTTGTACAAGAATAGAAATAACCAATAAATATACTTTGGTACCTGGGAGATGAAGATTTCCTCGAAGTACTTTTGAAGTCTTTTTGACTTGGAATTCTTTTATGATATTCATTTCCTTTTGTATTATTGACATCATGTGTAAATCTCCTTGGAGTATGGTTTCTTCTAATGTCATCTTGACCCTTTCCTTTGCTGGAACTGGGAGTATCATTTCTTCCTGGCTTCCTCACATCCTTGTTGCTTGAAGCATTATCATTCTTGCTTGAGGGTTCACCTACATAGCCAAGACCTGATTTGTCAAGGGGGGGTCTTTGATGACTTAGGATGTCATCTAGGGTTTGAGAACTCTTCAAGTTCTTATTCAGCAAGTCAACTTCCTTTTTAAGAGAGACAATTTCTCCTTTCAAATTTTCAGAATCGTCATCTTTCATGACTAGTTGCTTCTTCATTTCTTCCATCATCCTTGTTGCTTTGTGTACTTCGATTTTAAGATAGATGGTATTTGATTTCATTATGAAGATTTCTTCCTTCTCCTTTGCTAGACGGCTCTCCATTTCTTCTTTTATTCTTGTAGCTTCACATGTTTCAGCCTTGAGAAGATTTATGTCTGATTTTAGTTTGAAGATTTCTTCATCCTTTTCTTCTAGTTGAGATTTAAGAGAGGAGACCTCTTCCTTGTATTGACCAATCTCTGCATCAAGATTGTTCAAGCTCTTAAGTCTTTGTTCAAGGTGGCTTGACAAAGTTTCTTCGTTTTTCTTTGCCTTATCCAATTGATTTTTCATAGATATGACTTCTTCGTGATGCTTTCTTTTGTTTTGATGAAATTCCTCTTTAAGTTTGGCAAGCTCCTCATCTCTTTCTTGTACTTGAAGCTTGACAAAGTCAGCTTCCTTCCTTGTCTTGTCTTGCTTACCATCTTGCACTTTCTTCTTAAGTTCCTCATTTTCCTTTTTCAAACTGTTAATCTCTTCCATGGAAGCCATAAGTTTATTCAGGAGATATTCTTCAAAGTCTTCTTTTTTCTCTTCATCTTCTAGGTCTTCTTTAGCCTTGTTGTCATCTCTCTTATCTTCAGATTCCTTGATGGATTCTAGACTTCTTTCTTGCTTTCCATCATCTTCTTGACTAGAGATCATTGTCAACACTCCTTTTGAGTGAAGATCATGAAGTTTGTCCCATATGACTTTTGCTGACAAACATTTTTCAAAATTGGCCTTCACAAAATTTGGTAACCCATTCAAAATTGCCTTCATTGCTCTTGTATTGTACTCCTTGGATCCTTCGTCCATCGTGTAATCAGTAATCACTGATTTCCAAACTTCAATTCCTTGACTCTTCAAGAAATTCCTCATTCTTGCCTCCCATATATCAAAATTTCCATTGAACAATGGAGCCTTCGCAAATTGATTGACTTCAATTTCAATGGTTGAGGAAGACACATCTTTAGGAGGATTGGAGACTTTCTTCCTTGGCTTTTCCATTTGTGTTATAATGATCAACCTTCAAGCTGTTAGGCTTTGAGTGAAGGTACTAGCTCTGATACCAATTTTTGGAAATATTGAGAGGGGGGTGAATCAATATTTCTTTTCAACTGTTAATTTTACTAGTTAGATCACTTATATTTAGAACACAAAATGAAAAATGATGGAATAGATACTTTTATTAATTTCTTCTTTACAATAAGTAAAGTACAATAATGATATAGAGCTCCAACCCTAGATGAAGACTCCAATCTTCCAGGCTCCAACATGTATTGTGCCAAGCACCGACTTGGTCTTTCCAAGGCTCCAACCTTGTCAATTTGAGGCACAAACCTCTAGGGCTCCAACCCTATCTATGGTACAGGCTCCAACCTGGTTTCTTGAGGAATCCAATACTCTAGGGATCCAACCTTATCTTCCAAGGCACCTACCTTGTCTCTATGAGGCTCCAACCTTCAACTCCACTTCGTCAAAATATGTTTGTTTATTCTTCACGGCTCCCAAAGTCTTCTTCAACAAGCCTTGTCACACTTAGTCTCCATGTCACATCATCAATGACAACCTTTCTTCTTAGAAGCTATCACCACTACTCTTCATCGTACCCAAACAAAGAAATCCAAGGCTACTTCATGATGACATCAGCGATGTATCATGATTTCCAGGGGTGCCTTCAAGATGTATTCAATAGATAGCCCAAGTTCTGCACCTTCTCTAAACTTCTTCAAGGACTTCTTTAAGAACTTCTCAAGGGAGTCTTCACTTTACTTTCCAAACAAGGTATTTCTTCACAAGTCCTTCAATAGGTGCTTCAAGATGTCTTCTAGAATATCTCAAGACGACTCCAAATTTTCTTCAAGATGTATATCAATTCTACCAAGAAGTCTGCACCAAACTATGCCCAATATTATGCTCTCAATGTCAAAATA
This sequence comes from Pinus albicaulis, assembly GCA_034641835.2. Taxonomy (NCBI): domain Eukaryota; kingdom Viridiplantae; phylum Streptophyta; class Pinopsida; order Pinales; family Pinaceae; genus Pinus; species Pinus albicaulis. The sequence continues at coordinate 750,449,896 of CM076578.1, forward strand.
TTCTTCAAGATGTGATGTTAATGTTGCATCAACAATATTTCTAATGATGCTCCAAAGTGTCACAAAGGCAACTCAACACAAATTGTCTAAAAGCATGTCATTGTCCTTTGGCAATGCCCACAAGGCCAATCCAATTGGTGAAGCCACAGGATTGTCCACAACAAAGGTAAGCTACAGGTCTGAGGTATCTTAGGTAGTTATCCTCAAGGTTTCCAAATTGTGATGTATGTCCAAGAATGACACATAATCAAGCTTTTAATGAGCTTCTCCAACAATTATGTGACCACAGGTGACTATAATTATTATTCCTCCACTAGCTGCTACAGGACCAAGACTAGAGTCAAATGTTGGTCCAAGAGATAAGCTACGGGTCCGAGTTTCTTCCAAAAATGAGATTGTTCTTCGTCACTGGTGGCTGTCCTTCCTGAAGAGACTTGTCACAGGTTGTTTTTTTCAAGGTTTGCACACCCACAAACCGATTTTAACAAGTGCCAAGTTTACTGGAGGTTTGAGCTTCCATAGATGATACCTGTCCACAGATTTTAGTATGGTCCAAACCACAGACAATTTGAGTTAAATTCTTCAGACGTCCACCAAAAAATCCTTTTCTCTTTTGTTGTTCTACTTTGGATCTGCAATTATCTTAGATGAATTCTTGACTGGATTAGTGGCTAGAAACTTGTGTTCAAGACCCAAAAACCATAACAAAAAATTTCCCAAACAATCTTCTTTTATGCCATCTCGGCCTCCTTGCTATTCAGTAGCTTTTCTCTCTGAATTTCTGTGATTTTCACCGAATTGGATGACAAAAATGAGAAGATACGACATCTGGTTTTGCATGAGGAGACACGTCACTAAGGTAGGCCGACATTGGGAGCTAGGACAGGTAGGCTAAAAAAATTAATTAATTATTGCACAACTTCAAAAATCAATATCTTTCTAACCATGGGGATTTTTGGAGCATATGAGGGCTCGTTGGAAAGAGGAAGGAGTCCTCTTTAAGATGGTGAAGGAGCCATTTTGAAATGATGTCTTCAAGATGTCAAAAAATAATTTTCTTTATGACTCTTTGAGATTTGTAGTGCAGAAGGTGATTAGGACCGCAAGAGGTCATTAATGGCTTCTCCATTTTCATGTATCCAACAATGTCATTATATGTCATCAAGTATGGTGAGGTCATTCATGTGATATCTCCCATCATTGTCCATGTCATCATTATGTATGTCCTTATGTGTGATAGTGTAGCATCAATCATGTTATCACTTAGTCTTCCGGTATCCATCAAACACCATCATTAAGTGTGGTCATATAAGAGGATAACATCATCACAAGTATGGCCTAATTAAGTATAGTTATTCGCATCATGGGCTTGTACTTAGAGACTAGATCACCAATCAGACACTTGGCAACTTCTTAGGGCAAGACATCATCATTTGGAACCAAACATCTCAAGAATATTGACATCTCAATCAAAGCCATATTGACATCAATGACAACCTTGATTAACACTTTCCTAAAAAGCATCCATCTAGCCCTGAAGAAAAAATCTAAATTAGATAATAATAAAAAAACTTATTATTAATATAATTCAAATCAAATTTGGGCAAGCGATCTACATAAATTGAATTTTAAGTTTTCCCTCTAAATTTCAAAGTCGTCCTTAGCAAATATTACGTCAAACTCTCCATAAAAAAATGTATATTAAAGAAACCTTTGTGATCAATTGGTGACAGATTATCGATAAAATTGAAAGAAGGCTATCTGTGGTTGGTTGACCTTATATTCTTGTGGTTCGTTTCGTATGAGTCATCGCATCTCATGCATTACATTTGCCGAAGCATCACATCACATATGAAGTATTTTATCTATTATATGAGGCATCATTATATCCTTTTGAAATCATCACTGTAACTCTATGATCCATGCTGTTGAGGCATCAATATATTCACATCACATTATATGGGTCGTCTATGAGCAATATCACTCTCTTTCTCTGACACAGTGGGAATCACTTCGTATAGGCATCCTTTACATTACAGAGAGCATCACTTGTATCTATTTTATGATGGACATTGAATGGGGTAACTCTTTTGAAATCACAGGTCAGTAATAGATTCACACCTCTATTATATGATCATTGTCTCGCATTTAATGGTATGACATCACATAATGTATATCTTTGGTCATAGTGTATATCTTTGGACATAGCGTATATCTTTGGGCATCGATACATGATATGGGCATCGTCTCTAGTCACTGGATGGGAATAACACTTGCACTATTTTTTCGATTGGATGGAGACCAAACTCTTAGGCTATATTGTATGGTAATCATGACACCGCTTACTAGATGGCAGCATTTGAATTGATGTCACAATGGTTTTCAATTTAATGTTTTAGTGACATCAAAATTATAATAACCATTTCTTGCTTGATTAGATTGCGTCGAGAGGCGCAATTTACATCCCAGTATGATCTTGATGTTAAGTATGTCATGTCTTCAAAAAATAATTGCTAATATCAATCAAAGCATTAATCTAATCTTTAATTTTATATAACTTAAATATTTAGATTATATATAACTTTTTTAACTTATTAATGCACTGAGATTAATTATTAAAATACAACTACATATTATTTATACAATTTGAATGGAAAGTAAATTATTTCACCCATTTAATAAAATTATTAAAATACAACTATGTATTATTTATATAATTTGAATGGATAGTAAATTATCTCACCCATTTAATAATTGCTTTATTTTATACGATTTGAATGGATCATAAATTTACCTTTAACAAAAAAAAATTACCATATTGAATTTCCAAATTAAGTAAAATTTTAAACATCTTTACTCTTTACTAAAGTCAATAACATTTCCTAAATCAAATGAAAAGAGTTAATTCAACACAAACAATCAAAATACAAAATATTTTAATATTTATTTTAATTAAATATTTGTAAAATGAATTTTTAAAAAGAAAACCCATGTTGTATGGACAAATTAAAATCTTTAAAGATATAAATATTTCCCCATCAAAATTGCAATATTTCAAAATTTAAATAAATAAAAATCTAAATAAACAGGAGGTATGGTAAATAAATAAAATCTATTTTATACTTACTCTAGAGCTATGGTAAATAAATACAAATATATATAAACTAGTTGTATGGTAAATAAATAAAAACTTATTTTTATATTTACTCCATAAACCTTTTTATATTTAAAAAAACTCAAAAAGCAAGGTTTTATTTAGATGAAGCCTATGGGATGAATACCATGGGACAAATATCATATTTATAAAAGAAGTATGGTAAATAAATAAATAAATAAAGGTATAAAGAGGTATGCTAAATAAATAAATATAAAATAGGTATAAAGAGATATGGTAAATAAATAAATATGAAAGAGGTATAAAGAGGTAAGGTAAAAAAATAAAAATATATCAAATATAATTATAAATAAATATCTAATTATATAAAAAACCTATGAGCCAAATACCATAGTAAATAAAAGAGTTATGGTAAATAAATAAAAATATAAATAAACGAGAGGTATGGTAAGTAAATAAAACCTCTTTTCATATTTACTCCATAATCTGCTTTATATTTACGAACACTCAAAAAATAGGTTTTATTTAGGTGAAGCCTATGGTCCAAATACCATGGGCTAAATTATTATTAATACCATGCCAAAAAAACATTATTAACCCTAATATAATATTAAAAGTTTAATATTATTATTATTAAATCTAATACTCATATTAATATATTATAATATTAATATCATTAAATTTAATAACTTTAGATTAATACAATATTAAATTTATTATATTATAATATATATAAATGTGTCATGATATATATTAACTCTAGATATATATGGGAGGGAAGAACAAAGATATAGATTGATAGAGGTGGAGATATAGGGGGATTGACAAGGGAGAGATGGAGATAAACTAAAGGAAAGGGGAGAGGAGGAATGAAGAACGAGAGAGGGAGACACAAATATGGAGGAGGGAGAGAGAGAAGCAGAGGGGGAGGGAGATAGTGATAGGATTAGAGGAGACAGAGATGGTGGAAGGGAGAGGGGGGTAAGAGATAAAGGGAGAGAGAGATGACAGAAGACAGAGGGAGGTAAGAGAGAAAGAGAGAGATAGGAAGGACTAGAGAGAGGACTTGAGAGAGGGAGGGATAGAGAAAAGTTGGAGGGGGAGAGAGTGAGGGAAGAATAAATATATAGAAAGAGAGAAGTGGAGAGAGAGAGAGGGAGTGGAAAGGGAGAGATGGAGAGAGAGTGTGTATGTTTAGGGGTGAGAAAAGAGACAAAGTAGGATGTATGGAGAGAAGGGGGGAGAGTAGGAGAGAGGGAGGGATATAGTAATGTAGTTGGAGGGAGAGAGGGGCAGAGAGAGACAGAGAGAGAGATGGGGAAGAGAGAGGGGGGTAGGAGAGAAAGGGAGAGAGGGGAAGGATGAGAGAGAGGAGGAGAATGATGGGGGAAGAGGGAGTATTGGAAGGAAAATAGAGAGAGAGAGAGAGAGAGAGAGATCGGAGAAGAGAGAGGGAGGTAGGAGAGAAAGGGAGAGAGAGGAAGGATGAGAGAGGACTTGAGAGAGAGGAGGAGAGAGGGATACGAAATAAGAAATATAGAGAGTGAGAAATGGAGAGAGAGAAGGAGTGACAAGGGAGAGAGTGTGTATGTTTGGGGGTGAGATAAAGAGACAAAGAAGGAGAGATGGAGATAAGGGGGGAGAGAATGAGAGATAAGTAGAGAGGGAGGGATATAGTAACATAGTTGGTGGGTGAAGATAGAGAGAGAGAGAGAGAGAGAGAGAGAGAGAGAGAGAGATGGGAGAAAAAGGGAAAGAGAGGAAGGAAGAGAGAGGATGTGAAAGAGTAGAGAGAGGGAGGGAAAGAGCGATGGACTTGGAGGGGGAGAGAGAGGGAGGTAAGAAGAAAGACATAGAGAGATAAAGCTGGAGAGAGAGTGTGTGTGATAAGGAATATGGAGAGAGAGGGAGAGAGGACAGAAGGAGGAAAGGGAGATATTAGCGGGGAAGAGGGAGAGAAGGGGAAGATAGAGATATAGATGGAAGGTGAAGAGAGGGAAGAAGAGAGAGATGGGGAGAGGGAGGGAGTGACAAAGAGATTGATAGATATGGAGTGTGAGAGCATGTGTGTTTATGGGGGTGAGATAGAGAGACAGAAAAGAAGAGATGGAGGGGGATATAGATATTGATGGAGGGTGGAGAGAGGGAAGAATATTTCTTGCACTAGATGAATTGATTTAAGTGGAGATGGTTATTTCTAATCCTATTTGATTTTTTGCACTAGATTCATCGATTTTAGTGTAGATATTTGTTTCGAATGATATTTGATTACTTGCACTAGATGCATTGATTTCAGTGTAGGTGGTGATTTCTAATACTATTTGATTGCTTGCACTAGATGTGTTGATTTCAATGTAGATGTTGATTTATAATTATATTTGATTGCTTGCACTAGATGCATTGATTTCAATGTAGATGATTCCTAATCCTATTTGATTGTTTGCACTAAATGCATTGATTTCAGTGTAGAAGTTATTTTCTAATATTATTTGATTGCTTACATTAAATGCATTGATTTCAATATAGATGTTGTTTTCTGATTTGATGTAATTGGATATATGATGTACACTAATTTTAAAGTGATTGGATTAACAATATGCATTGATTTTAGTGTAAGCACAAAACGGTATTGACAATGCACATTGATTTTTGTGTTATAGTAATTTAACCTAATAATATTGGAGAGCAAGAGAGACAAGGTATCATGTTTACTACAACAGCTCGAGCTAAAGATTTAAATGATTTATGATTTAAATTTTTTTTTCATATAATCGATATGAAAAGATGACAAAACTAACAAGGGTGACAATAAGAATAGTAGAAGAGAATAGTATGAGATTGATCACAATGAAGACTATTTGTAACATGAGTGCATTCTTATTATTCACATTTTCTATCTTTCAACATTATTATTGTCACTTTGCATTCAAAAAAATTATTTCATCCTTTTTCATCATTAAAGTTATTAAAATATTTATCATCTCAACAAACTGAGGTAACTAAGAAAATTTAAAATTAAAATGACCAAGTTAATCTCGGAAATATTTAGCATATTTAAAATGATTATATTAATATTTGATATATTTACATATTATTGATAAAATTAATCATATCTTCGGTAGATTTTTCTTGGCAGCACACGACTGAAACCATCCTAGATCCATCTTAACTCCGAATCTATCAAGCGCCGAGAGGGAACAAATCTCTCAAGGTGCAAACCTTTCCTCAAGTTTTGCACTCAAAAAATAGGTTTGCACCTGGAGATATTTGATCCCTCTTGACGCTTGATAGATCCAGAGTTAAGATGGATGTAAGCTGGTTTTTTTGACATCACTCTCATGGTTCGACACTGAATACATAGACTATACATTTATATTGTGGTTCTATCTCGCAATATCACTATGTGGTATGGTATGGCATCCCTACGTGAGGTATGATTTCTCTATGGTCCACATTGCACAAGTATGATCCATTGCAGTAAGGTATGATTTATAGGATCCAATAAGATATGAGTTTGCATTGCCCTGTATCGATAAAGCATCCTGCGACATTAGCACCAGTAGCATTGCTCCAGTTATGTGTATAATTATGAGGTTCATTTTATACAGTGGACAATGAATTGAATATGAATTTTTGTTATGAAGATATGACTGCAACCATATATCTTAGAGTGACCTTTTATGACTGTAACACTAGATTTAGTGTCCTAAGGAATATTAAGACAATTATGGTAATGAGATGGTGATATTAATAGTGATCTATTTGTAGTAACCTTGTCATAGCAATGAAATTTGTTATCCGAATATTCTAAACACTAATTAGTGAAAACATATGACATGGTAGCAACTTTATTTGATTATTGATGTCATTTCACAAATGAAATTTTGAATTGACTTGGATTGGCCCTAGCCTAGCCATATATGTCTAATATATCTCATAACGTATGTACTTTGTATCTCAACTGAAAATTTGATGAATCTCTAATAGAAGAAGAATTTGAATGGGTTTTCCCCCTTTTGGGGTTCTTCCCTGGTCTCTGACCTAAATCATGGTGTCCCTATTATGCATGATCTTATTCTATTGATATTTATTATTTCGTTGCATTGTTTATGTTATTGTTGTTTCTACATAATTGCTAATGTTTTTATGATGTTATGGGGTGAATTCAATAAGTAAATGTAAATGCAATTATCTAAAGAAAAGAACAATCAAGCCCTATGAATAATTAACATGGTATCAAAGTCGTGCTGAAGAAAAGTCATTATAGACCACCCTTGTGAAGACAACTATGATGGATCAAGTAGAGTGAAAGAAGACAGAGACCTAAAATAATGCCAGGGTTTGAAGGAAACCCTAGGAAGCCTTGTTTCACAGATTATGGTTTGTGAGAAAACCCTCAGAACAACCTTGATCATGGTAAAGGATTTCAACAATGAAACCCTAGATTGAATATCCTTGATACATGATAGATTAAGATGAAACCTTAGGGAAGTCACGTTATTACAAATCAAAGCTAGGGCTTGGGAGAAACCCTAAGAGGCCTTGATATGGAAAACAACCTGATATGATTCATAAATTTTTATTATGTAATCAACAAGAAGATTTTTAGATTCAAGTAGCCCATGATAAGTTCAGAGAAACCCTAGGAGAAGGGTATCATGCATATTCAATGGTCATTGTATATATTTATGGTTGAACGCCATTGCTGATAAAGTATATAGGTGGTTTTCAAAAGGGATCATTTCTTCTAAAGATGATATTGTCACATGGTTTATGGTCAGTGGTGCCTCTTGGAGATAGGATCAAAAGGCAACTGAGAGCCTCGCACAATCTACATCGAAGATAAGTACTTTCAAATCTTATGTTATTTTTTTGTGCACTATTCTTGTTTAGCTTTATCATTTTGGAATATTGTTTATTATTCTTGTATATAAATTTGAATGCTTTGTTTCACTAAATTCTGGGATGAGGATGCGATCCATCCTAAGGATTATCAAGATGTAGAAAAGTGCAGAAAGGGAGGAAGTTGGTATAAGATAATGGAGGAACCACTCTCATGTCTAAAAATATAGTCCTTCCATATCACCAAGTACACATTTATTATGATTATTTACTCTGACATTGCTACGCTTTCTCTTGTCTTGGGATCAACAGGTACTTCAAAAGGAATTGAGGACAAATTCCTTTATGTCAAGATTAAGAAGGATGTAGAGTCATCCCATGACACATGAAATGGATAAGAGCTCAATACCTTGAAGGGTTTTAGTCTCCTTGGTTGATAATTGTGATTGAATAAGGTTCCTATTCAGAGGAATTAGATTGAGTGCGACAATATGATATGATAATAAGAGAAATATGCCCTTCATGAAAGGACTATTATTTATATCTGAGATGTAGTAGTGTCTAATGCTTCCACAATATGGTTAAAACTATGATAAGAAATAAGCTCTCAGAGAAAGGAGGCTATCCTAGTTCATGTTACCTGATGCCTTAGATGTGATTGAAGTGAGCTTCCTCTATGATGTACATAAGGAAGAAGCATGTCTGAATTAGGAATTTGAGAAGACTTATGATTGTGGAATGAAGAAGGATCTGTATGAATTCTATAAAGTCCCCTAGGCTTGGCATGTATGAAATGATGGGCATATGATGTGACCTCTGATCTCTCTTCCTGACTAAAGGTGTGTGCCTTTGATATTTGGTTTTATAAACTAACAAATTATTTCTAAGAGGATTAAAAATATTTCAACATTTAGTGCCAAAGGGAGTTAACCCTTGATGATCCACTTCTTGAGGATAGAAGTGTAACAAAAAGATGATAAGGACTTTCTTTTCAAGGGAATAATTTCAGAGATGGTTTACATTGTAGCATTTGAGAGAGACTCCTCTTCAGATACAGGTTTGATGGAATCCCATGATGAGCCAATAGCTAGATGGATTCTTGATTTTCTATATGTTCTTTGAGCCATGTAGATTTTGTATATGCATATTGGAGTGTTGTAGAGTTGGTATTGGGATACTCAGACAATGTAGGAATTCATGATCTGAGCCACACTGCTAGAAACTTGAGAATTTATGGATAAATTGATGTTGAGAATGTTTTTTACAGGAAAAGAACATTTGAGTGCTTCCTTAGTTCTGCTCTGGTTTCTTGGTTGATTTCCTAGCATAGATATTTGTTGTTTTGAGAGGCAATGTGCATTATTGATATCCTGGCTGGATGTAAGAAAATTTGGATGAAAAATCTCTTTGGAAGAGTTGTTTGAGCACATGTTGGGAATGACTATTATATGTTTCAATATTTAAAGTGGGATCAGACTCTCTAAATCTCATGTTTCATGACTGGTCCAATAATTTTGATATGGTGCAGAGGAAGCAATTAGGCTTCAATGATGATTTGTTATGAAATTGAAGTGTGAGACTTCAGCTAATGAGAAGATAGCTGACCAAGCCTTGTTCTTGGTCTTTAGAGAGCATCTTGGACTAATGGATTTGACCCTCCATGGTAAGGGTCTCAGGATGATTAACACTGAGCCATGCTCTTCACCTTTGTCTGAGCTCGCAAGGAGAGGAATTGAGCCGGAGAGCTCCTAGGGTTGACGAAACTCGTGGACAAGAGGTGTGTATGATCCTTACATCATGGTAAGTGTGTATATCCCCTATTTTCATTGTATGGTTTTGTTTTATCCTTGCCTCATTGTAAGTGTGTATCTCCCCCTACCAAGTATACCCCAGTATGCATATTACCCACAAGCTAGGCTTGTCGAGATTGCCACCTATATGTACAATGGGTGAGGATACTTGGACGTGTTTGATCCTTGCTTATGTCAAGTGTGTATCTCCCCCAGGTACCTTGGGTTGTGTTTGATCCTTACCCATCTCGATAAGTGTGTATTTCATCCCAAGGTAGTGGATGCAGGTGTTCTACCACTGACTTTTGAGGTTCAATTTGGGAAGATCAATGGACAATAGGATAGTTCTGATCCTTACCTCATGGTAAGTCGTATCTTGCCTATTGTCTTGAAGATAGGAATTAGGGGAATTTTGAGGTATAAATGGGCCTCCAAGAAAAATGTACAACCAAAATAAACTTTATAAGAACCAATAGGATGCAATATGATGATGTCAACCATGGGGGATGATTCACCATTTTTGGAGTGAAAAAGTAAAAAGATTACAAAATAATGAAGTAATAAAACTAATTTTTCAACTTATCTTCCTAAGGAAATTATAAAATAATAGTGAAAATAATAATATAAAATTATATTACATCATCAAATTTTAGAGGGAAAAAATAAAAAACTACTTTTTCAACTTGTATTTTCAACTTATCTCCCTCTGGGTTTACTCAAATTTCAAGCGGGAACACTCGTTGGATGCAGAATTTGATTCTTCATCCAAGGAGTACCCATATTCCGGCTCCATATCCGATTCACACCTCTATTTTTTACGTTTGACCTAGATATGGTGTAGGGAGTCAAGGGGGATGGGGTATGGCAGCTCCATAGTCGTTTATCTCCGATTTCGTACCTCTCGTGTTTAGCTTCAGTGGAGGCGGGCAATTGCGGTTTGTGTTCGTGGTGGTTCCTTCATCATTTTGGCTAGCTTCAACATGGGTGCTCAATGTCATTGCTACTACAGCTGTGGCCGTTTTCTAGGAAATTTTTGCCATAAGATTACTAGGTAGCCTATGCCAAGGTTTCTTTTGTTGGGGTTTTAGGATTTTTAGCTTGGTGTTTTTGTTATTTTTCTAGTTATTTATGTTGTGCCTTTTGGGGCTTATTGGTGGGCTTGCGTGCTTTACATCCTTGATGTCCTTTGGGCTTCCTTTTTTAAGTTTTAGCTGTGAGGAATTATACTCGAATGCATTCAAAATTTACAAAATGTAACTTTGTTCCTCCTTCGGATGAATAAAATTATGAGTTTCTTTTCTTAGGAAAAAATATGCACTCCTTATCATTGTCTCTATGCATTCTTCCAACCGTATATCAAATGGAATCAAAGTCTTTGGCATACATTTCTCGTAACACATTCCTTGTCATATTCCATATATATACCCTTGGTTTTATCACTTGCGCATTTTGTTGGTTATTCATAATTGTGTGCAATGGCATCCCACAACATTACTTTGAGAATTTCCCAAGTAGCTTTTTGTTGAGAAATATAGAGGCATATAAATTAGAGTGATTTCTCATAACTTGATAATTACTTGTGAATATTTGTTGGCTTCTCATTAAATTTATGTTCTTCTTCATCAAGAAATTACCAAAATATACAAAACATGAAAATCAAAAGAGACAAAGAACACAAGAAATTAGGCTCCAAGCCAGGGAAAAACCCCACAAGGGGGAAAACCAAAAAAATCATCTTATTATAGAATCATATCAAATTGAGATATCCAAGACCCAAGACTAATACAATAATCCAACCTCCAAGATGCCAAGTTAAGCCCTCCAAATTCTACATCATCGTGGTAGAACCCATCAATCTTAGTCAGAGGAGATAGCAACAATCTCAGCCATAGTAACTTTCATAAATATTAACTTATATGCCACAGGGAACTCAATTTTATCTAAGATCATCTGCCATAAAGAAATCACATTTATCTCATATCATCTTCCACAAAGAACTCACATTTATCTCATATCATCTTCCACAAAGAACTTGCATTTATCCAAGACGTATAACCTAGGAAACTCACATTTCTTTGCAGATATATGGCCTCATGAAATCACAGCTCTCCACAAGAATGTAGCCTCTAGAATTTGCATATTGTTAAAATTGGACAACTAGGTCCAAACTCCATGTTGTGATGCTCACATGAAGACACCAATATTTTTATTGGGTTCCTCTTTCGAAGAGGTGCAAGATCGATCTAAAGATCATCTTAATCCAATGAGAAAAACATTTATTTTGAATGTATTTTTAATACTTTCAAAATATGTGAAGGTCGGCCTTAATGTTTTACAGCCCCATCAAATGTGTCACACACCTTAATGATGGATATAAATAGATTCAACGTTGGAGGAAATTTCACTCATCTCATCCTCACACATCATCTCTCCTTTTCTGATTGGTTTGAGCTCCTTGGAGGCAATTTTTGGTTCACACGTGGGAAAGAAGGACGAAGAAAAATCTGCTACAGCTAGGGTTTCCATGCAAGTTTGACCAGCATTGACTTTGGTCAATGCATGGTCTAAAGGAGTTGATTTTTGGTGGAGACTTCGATTTTGGAAGGCCGTACATTTTGGCACAAGAACCGAGGTCAAAGGTTGACCGAAGACCAAGCTGCGTTGACTTTTACTTACTGTTATTCTGCGTTGACTTTTCTGGGCAGTGTTGACTTTTATGGGGTTGAATTTGAGCTGACCATGTGGTTGTTTTGAGGGATGTTGTGACACATGCTGGGTTGGCTGACCAAGGAGACTTTGCTGGTTGAAGCATCCTGTTGACCACCATAACGCACCACCACATTTTTCTGTTTCTGGTTTGTCTTCTGTAGATCCACTGGTATGTTCTATCAGCATTTAACTTGATTGTTTATGTGATTGCTGTGGTGAAAAATAAAGTTGCATCAATCATAGAACATCTACATAAATTTACATGGTATCAGAGCTAAGGTGAAGACAAGCCCTATTTGTAGCAATCACCGAAGAAGGAAATGGATTCCACAAACTATGGCTTCAAGGAGGATGAAAAATTCACTGGGAAGGATGACTTCCATGCTTGGAAGATGATATTGGATCTTAAATTGGAAGACCAAGATGTCATGGACTATGTGTAGGGTAAAATCCAAGAACCTCCATCCACTGCTACTGCTGCTGCCAAAACAAAGTACAAGGGGGAGATCAAAGAAAAGCTGATGATTAGGGAATCCATTCATAAGAGTCTGGTGGCCTACATCTCTGAGTTGGGCACATCCAAAGAGATGTATGATAAGTTGGTCCTCATGTTCAAGGCCAACAATGAAAATCAAGTACTATTCTTCAAGAATCAATTGAAGAATCTGAAGAAAGGCAGAGATGAGTTTGTCCCATCATACTTTCTGAAGCTAACCGAGATCAGGAACAATTTTTTGGCTATTGGGGAGACAATAGTTGATCGATAGATGGTACTCACTGCACTTGGAGGGCTACCATCCAAATGCCATGTGTTCAACACTACAGTTCCAAATAATAATGTGATACCTAACTTTGACGAAGTATTATCAAGATGCATTCAAGAAGAGACTAGAATGAAGGAGTATGGAAATGAAGGAAATGCTGCCTACACTGCTCATTCTAGGAAGAATAACTTTGTTGGTCCAAAGAACAAAGGAAAAGCAAGGGCCCAAGGAAAGAATGGAAAGTGTTTCACTTGTCATAGGACAGGTCACTATGCTAGAGAATGTCCTTTCAGAAGGATTCTCACGATGGTGATGACAACAACAACCTGAGGAATGGCAATCAAAGGAACAACAGGTTCAAGGGAAAGAGGAAGGCTTCCTCTAGCGGAAATAATCAACCTTTCAAAAGGTCAAGAAATTCCAGGTATGAGGAATCAAATGTTGTTGATAACATTCTTGTATCTGCCCTCTTTGGTGCATCTCCACCCAACACTATGGATGTTTGGTTGATAGATAGTGGTGCCTCAAGGCACATCACTGGGTTCAAGGAAGCACTTCTGACATGGTTGAGAAGGATACTAATCTGGAAATTATCCTTGGAGATAATGCCACATATCTCGTGAAAGGGACAGGGACTGTGACCCTCCACTTGTCTCAAGGTTAAGTCCTCCGCTTGCAAGATGTACTATATGTACCTAATTTGAAGAAGAACCTTATGTCTATATCGGCCATGGAAGACAAAGGTTTCAATGTGGCATTCACTGATGGAAAGGTGCGCATATGGAAGAAGAGCTTCAAATAAGCTATCACAATTGGGTTTAGAGTTGATACACTCTACCAGGTTGGAGGAAGTCCACTGGGAGCGATGACATGTGATACTATCCGACAAACTGAACTATGGCACCGGAGGTTTGGACACCTTCACTACAAGGCCCTTCTCGAATCAAGGAAGGTGGTGACAGGGATACTCAAGTTTTCAAATAATCATGAAGGTGTATGTAAAGGTTGTGCCGAAGGAAAGCATACAAGGGGACCTTTCCCCTCAAGTGTCACAAAGACATCTGATGTCTTGCAATTGATCCATTCCGATCTATCTGGTATGTTTCCCGTGACATCCTTGGGAGGATGCTCTTATTGTATGACGTTCATAGATGACTTCTCTCGCAAAACCTGGGTATACTTCTTAAAGAAGAAGGATGAGGCTTTCATGTGGTTCTGTACCTTCAAAGCCTTGGTGGAAAATATGATAGGGAAGAAGATCAAGATTTTGAGAACTGATAATGGCACAGAATACGAGACAAACGAGTTCAAGGAATTTTGCAGAGAAGCTGGCATCAAGAGGGAGACCACAACTGTCTATACTCCTGAGAAAAATGGTGTTGTTGAACGAAAAAATAGGAACATTGTGGAAGCTTCCCGTGCCATGCTATGTGACCAAGGTCTACCGAAGTTTATGTGGGGTGAAGCTGCAAACACTACTGTGTACATACAAAACCGATGCTCGCATTTCGCTCTAGACTCCAAAACTCCTGAAGAGGTTTTCTTTGGTAAGAAACCTAACGTCTCACATTTTAGAGTTTTTGGATATCCTGTTTATTTTCATGTGTCGAAAGAAAAGAGGAGCAAGTTGGATGCTTCTAGAAAGAAAGGAATGTTTGTGGGCTACAGTGAAACTTCGAAGGCCTATAAATTCTATGTGCCTGATCAAAGGGAAGTGGAGATATGCCACGATGTCACCTTTGACGAAGATGCTTCCCTGAGGAAAGTAGTCAATCTTCCGAGATCTGAGGAAGATCATGAAGCAAGGGCTGGAAATCAAGAGGAACCGAAGGATGAGACAATGCCTGATGTTGAAGAACCGATGGACCCAATTGATCCACCTCCTTCACTGGGAAAGATACCATCATGGCTCAGGGACACTCTTGAGAATGCTGAGGGACATATGGCCCCAAGGGGGACATTCCGTGAAAGCAAGAAACCGAGTAGATACCAAGGGTATCTAGCAGCCATGAGTACTATTGTACAATCTGAACCTGGATCTTTTGAGGAAGTCGTAAAGAATCAAGGATGGAAAGATGCTATGCATGAAAAGTATGAGTCCATAATGAAGAATGTTGTCTAGGGTGTGGTTCCAAGGCCGAAGGACAAAGCAGTTGTCACCTCAAAATGGCTCTACAAGATCAAGCATGGATCTGATGGAAGTGCTGAAAAGTTCAAGGCAAGATTTGTTGCCCGTGGCTTCTCTCAAAAGGAAGGCATAGACTATGATGACATATTTTCACCTATGGCCCGATATACCACCATTCAATATATTATAGCCCTTGCTGCTATGCAAGGATGGAGTCTCCATCAGATGGATGTGAAGACCGTATTTCTGCATGGTGCAATAAAGGAAGAGGTATATATGGAGCAACCTCTAGGGT
Organism: Pinus albicaulis; assembly: GCA_034641835.2. Taxonomy (NCBI): domain Eukaryota; kingdom Viridiplantae; phylum Streptophyta; class Pinopsida; order Pinales; family Pinaceae; genus Pinus; species Pinus albicaulis. Next base: position 750,465,539 of record CM076578.1, read on the forward strand.
TTGAAGTCTAGGATCAGGACACCTATGTCTGCAGGTTGAAGAAAGCCCTCTATGGGCTGAAGCAAGCACCCAGAGCTTCGTACGAGAGGATAGATAGCTACTTGATGAATCTGGGCTTCACCCGTAGTAATTTTGATCCAAACCTTTACTTCAAGGTTGTCAAGGAGAAGCCTCTCATTCTGGTGCTCTATGTGGATGACCTCAACCTGAGAGGTGTTGACCCTCTCGTTCATCAGTGCAAGAGGGAGCTCGCTGCTGAGTTCGAGATGAAGGACCTAGGACTGATGCACTATTTCCTAAGCCTAGAGGTCTGGCAGAGACCTGGCAATATTTTCCTTTCTCAAGGAAAATACATTGCGAAGCTTCTAGAAACATTAAGTATGGTGGACTACAAGTCCGTGTCGACACTAATGGAGCTCAATTTCAAGAAGTTGAGTGGCAGCGCTGCTGGGCCCGTATTGGAAAATCCTACTAAGTATCGTCAACTCTTAGGGGCCCTTAATGTTCTTAGTGAACACTCGTCCAGATATATGTTTTGTAGTGAACACTTTGAGTCAACAGATGGTTGAGCCTCATCACTTTCACTGGGTTGGTGCTAAGAATCTTCTGAGATATATTCGAGGCACGCTAATCCATGGGCTGAGATACACTGTCGGGAGCGTGACACTCCTTGGATATAATGATGCCGATTGGGTTGGCAGTGTGGTGGATCGTAAGAGCACATCGGGATGCTGCTTCAATCTTGGTTCTGCTTCGATATCATGGATGAGCAGGAAGCAGAAGTCAGTGGCTTTGAGCACCAAAGAGGCTAAATACATTGCAGCGAGTATGGCCTGTTGTGAAGCAGTTTGGTTGTGAAATCTCTTTAGTGAGTTGTTTGGACATGTGCTAGATACCATTGTGATAATCTGTGATAATCAGAGTGGGATTCGCTTGTCTGAGAATCCGGTGTTCCACGATCGATCCAAGCATATTGATATCAGGTACCACTTTATCTAAGATATGGTAAAGCGAGGCATCGTACGGCTCGATCATATAGGAACTGATGAGCAGGTTGCGGATATTATCACAAAGCCCTTGGGGAAGGTAAAGTTCCTAACCTTCCGTGAGAGTCTTGGTATCGTGGAACGACCCTATGATGTGGGTCCTGTTGGACGATGAGCTCTAGGAGCTCTAGGGGCTTTGGGGATAGCTTCTCAGAGCTATAAGCACTCACGGGGCTAGGCTTGTCAAACCTTGTGGTGCTTCTGCCCCACCGTATGATGTTTGAGTTGGTTCACCTCTCATTATCTGTGCCTCGTATGCATCCTACCCATTGAGTTTAGGGCTCATGGGAAGTACCTCTCATTTGGAGAGTGAGGTGGGAAAAGATAGAGACTAGTAGCAAATGTTGATGGACGCATCAGAGATTGCCATACTCTCTATCTAGGATGACACGGTCCAACCACTTGATCTGGGATCAAGTCTAGTGAGGTTTCGGACCTCCTACTGACTTCGGGTCATATAAACCAAATTCGGGTTGGTATGAGACTCTTTGTGAATCATATAGAGGTTTCGGACCTCTGGGCTGAATCTGTCAGCCGGGAATGATGTCTTTGTGACTGACCCACTTTTGTTCTGAAATAAAGAGGCTAGTAAAGTGTAGGAACCAACCCTATAATTTACTAGATGAGCGCTAGGCTTTAAAGGTTTTTTTTTTTTTTTCACAGTAACTAGGAAATGAAACCATAATCATACAAGTTTGAAAATCAGTAAAATTAAGTCACTTAGGTAAAAGTCCATAAATTTAACTTCAAAACACATACATATATTTAACTTCTTGATTATAGGCACAATGAAATCATCATAATTAAAAACAATATAGCTAACACATGTACCGTTCACCCTTAGACAAGAACCAAACTTGACTTTCCGTTACTTGAGCTTCTTTGTTGTTGTTTACCTAAATGTTGCCGTGCTTAATCCGAATGTAATGACCCACCAGTTTACCTCTCAGCCTACTCCTTGGGTACTCTCCTTCCCCGCGGACCCCCGAGCTGCAATGGGGTTGTACAACGAAGGAATGTGCTAGCTGATAGAGGTGAGCCCCTCTTGGCTCAAGAGTCCCCTCTCTATAATACTCTACCTCACCAAACTCAACTATAACTTGTAACCACTCAAAAATGACATAATATCCTCCATCCAACAATAGGGTAAACAAAAGGTTCCTTCTCCCATGGTTTCCCCCTTATTTTATAATAGGCTTCATATTTGACACTTGGATTTTCATGCATAATTAATTATTTTTATTAATCCAAAAGTTTGATTATTCACTCACCCATGTTTCACCCTCTCACCCAGACTCTCTAAAATCATTTACTTAAATATTACTTTAAAATAGTATTTTCCTCACCCCAACAAGGCTTCTTATTTCTTCTCCTAGTTGTCTCTTTATCCCCCCTTTTCCTACTCCTTAATTTGTGTTAATTACTGAAGTTAATTGATGAGTCTCAGATTTGGTCCCCTAACTACCTCCTAATTTAACTCAATTTGTCTCTTAGATGGATATTCTTATGTTGGCTCTTGCCACATGGAGGTTCTCTAAATTTCTCCAATTTTAACTTATTAATATTATTTTAATTCACCACCCTCTTCTCTTAATGAAGTTTTAACCATTTTATGATTAATTTTTATACTTAAATCTATGTTCCTCTTTCCCTTTTCCAAATTAAGTTACTTATGTACATTATCCACTTAATATTTTTCAACATAGAAAGGGGTAGAGTTCTCAGGGTAAAATATTTTATTTCTTCCTATTCTTCCCTTACCCTAAGTTTTATTCTTGATTTAATTTCCTTGGTTCTAACATCATTTACCACTTGACATGAATTAGTAGGATTTTCATATCTTGATTATATTTATTAGTTTATTTTTATTGAGGTCGAGGGTGTCAAGTTGGTCATTCCCTTCAAGAAATTCCCTTCGAAGTTCCAAGGGTGCCATGCCTAATAATTTATTTGTGATGCCAAGGGTGCCAAGTCGATCGTGCCCTTCAAGAACTTCTCTTGAAGTCCCAAGGGTGCCACGCCACTCATTAGGGGAATTTTGAGGTCTAAAATGGGTCTCCTAAGGAAAATGTATAATCAAAATTCACTTTATGAGAACCAATCACATTTTAGGGAATCACATCATCCCTAATGGTTGAGGTGGCATTGCTTGAGTTAAAGGTACTTACTTGTCACATTCTCAATGGTGGATAAAAACTCATGGTTAACCATGGTAGTGCTCTAAGTACTTTTAAAGTCAAAGTAAAGTACTCATAATAACTGTCATTTCACACTTTTTGAATAAAATTCATACATAAAATAATATATTACATTTATTATATTATTTTTATATAGTACATTTATTATATTATTTTTATATAGTACATTAATTATATGTTATTATACAATTTAAATAATATAAATTTTATTAATAACATATTATATAATTAAGAATTTATGAATTTATATTTATATTTTATTTTAAGTTATTTAAGTACAAAGGACAAATGCATTTGTTGTTCAATGATAATGACTTTTTCTTCAAATACTCATTCTTATTTATAGTCACATCAATACAATTTTTTTATTAATTTTATTTTGGTACAACTGTTGAATTGAATTTAACCATGGTTACATGGATTGTGGTGCAAAAAGTGAATTGCAAATTCATAAATATTATTTTATTGATTTAGCTATTATTTTATTATTTCCTTAGGAGGCCCATTTTAGACCTCAAAAATCCCCTAATGTGCCCTTCAAGCATCTAGTGGCTACGAGGAGAAAGTATATGCGCAATGATAGAAATTGCTATCATTTCGTATGTCGCATGCAATAGTGAGACTAATGGTGTTGGGGATCAAGGAATCTGCCTTGATGTGCACCTCCTAAAAATCCTCGTAAGCGACCCAAATTTGGGACCTGCCCCCACGGCATCGTGATCTTCAAGGCGAAGTTTTTTCGACCTTTCCAGCCTAAGTTAGGGCGGGAGTGCTAGTGGGTGGGATCAGAGACACTGTCCCACCCCTCCCATGTTGTTCTATCCAATTGTACAACCCCATCACTCATACGTGAGTCATTCGGCCAAGAAACTAACATGTTTATGCAACCACTAACATATCATCAGAGTGTATATATATATATATCAAGTTTCAAACTAAACTTAGAATTTCAAAGACAAAATATTAATTTCTATCAAACCAGATGTTGTCAGCTCATCATATGCGAGTGTCTCTGGTGGTTTCCTGTCATACTCAATAATCATCAGTAACAAAGTTTCTCATTGTTTGTCATTATCATAATGGCAACATCAACATGACTGTCATTCACATCGTTGTTCATTTTGAATCAGAACTAATGTAAGTAGCTACCATAGGGGACACATTCATCATAGTTATCATAATCATAACATCAATGGGAAATTAACATATCCATCAAAGTCATTATCATTGTAACATCAATAGAAAACATACATATCCATCAAGTCTATCATCATCATGATATCAATAGAGAACATACATATCCATCAATGATGTCATTATCACAGTATCAATAAATAACATACATAACCATCAAATCCACTAATACTAGAGTCATGTGTCTGGATCCTCAACCTGAGGTCCTCAAAGAATAAAGTATGAAGGATCAGTGTCCATCAACCAAAGTGGGGCACTACATTCACCCCCTCTTAATAATGGACTTCGCCCCAAAGTCCTTAGATTAGGAAAGGAAATTAAGACATGGATGCATATCCTTAATATCCTCTATTAAAATCTTGTTATCCTCATTGTGACAAGTATCCTCAATTTTTAAATCAAGCAATTTCTCCCTAATTTTTGTCCATTAAGGAATACCGAAATATTTGAGGGTCATACTTAAAAAATCTTCCATCTTTGATCCAGGTGGATATCGGTGGCCACCCACCTATTCCATTTGGACCAGCACCATCAATTCTTGCAGCTTTTCACATTCAGCACAACTTACTATTTTTAGCAGGTTTTTGGGTCCTCCACTCCCAGAGTCGTTTTAGGGCCTTAATGATCCAGGTGGATATTAGTGGCCACCCACCTATTCCATTTGAACCCCCACCATCAGTTCTTTCAATTTTCAAGTTGCAGCAAAACTTACTATTTTTAGCAGTTTTTTGGGTCCTGAACTTCCGAAGCCGTTTTGAGGCCCTAAACGACGCTTTTTGGGAAAATGGAGAGAAACATGGGTCCACGGAACGATGTTGCTCGTTCAAAAGTTGGACTCCTCAGACAGATCTTTCTAACGAGTTTTTGAGCGCGTCAAACGGAGATCGGATGCCAAAGTTACGTCCCCGGGAAGTTGAACCACCAATTTACCCAAACGGGGCCCATAGTTTTGGTGCTTCATCTCCTACGATTAGGTTTTTGGAAGTTTAGAGTTTCCATTGTTTCCCAATAATAAATAGGCCCTCGAGCCTCATTGTAACATAGTTCAGAGGTATGTAGCCATCACATCTCTTCTCAGAGATTCGCTACCAGCACCCTAGCTATTTTATTTCCATTATGCCTGTAAGCATATTTTTGTTATTTGATATCAATGAAATGAAGCATTATTTCCACTGCATCTCTATGTTCATGGTTATTTCTGTATTCTGTTGCGTTCCTGCATAAAATCCGGATCAATCTTATTTATGGTTTCCTTTACGCAAGTAATATAAACATCATATTTACTTGTTAACTTTGATTACCTCCCTTATATAGTGTTTAAATGGTCTTGGGTGATTATGTGTCGCATGCTTTGGCATTCAAGCCCCACAATTATATTTTATCATTCTTGATGCCAATGCTTTTAGGGCACACAACGTCATTCAACAATGTATAATATGTGTATGGATATGCCTAATACATTACATCAATATTTATTTTGTAACAAATGTGGACTACTTGGGAACCATTAGTTCGTATAAACACCATCCCCAAGTAAGTTAACAAAATATCTACAACTTATATATGTTTATTTCTCATATATTAACACAATTGATTTCTTATGAAATTAAAATGATCATAGTTATATATGTTTAACAACTATCACCATGAAATATCTCCCAAGAGAATGTACAATTAGTGAGTGACCATTAACTCAAACCACATGTGTAATGAACCTACGTCAAGGTGCATCAATTCTTCTTGTGAATTAATCTCAGCTACATCACTTATACCACTTAGGTTTAATTAATAAAATGGCTTTTAGGCAGGGAATCGTCACATAGTAGATATCCTTTAACATGATATCATTAATATCGTTATATGATAAAGCTCCAACAAAATAAATAAAACCATACAAGTATATGATAGGCTCCAAAAACTAGCACTCAATATCAACCTATATCAAATTAGTAATAATCCTTTTGAATTTCTTAGCTGTCACATATTTGAATCTAAGAGTATGGTAATTATCAATTTCAATGTGTCTAATCACCATTGTCTCAACAATAACCTAAGCTAAACTCCTTCATGTATCACATGCATGGCACGTCTCTACTGTGCAATTCTTGAATAATAAGCAATGGCATGTTCCCTCTTCTTCTCCCATAAAGGAATCGACATGAAAATTTAATTCAATACATTTATTCCCTGACGTGTGTGTGTGTGTGTATATATATATATCTGTGTGTGTGTGTGTGTGTGTGTGTGTGTGTGTGTGTATAATGTAAGTAATCTCTGAGTCATTATTGGATCCATCAACATGTCCCTAGGTGTTCCAAATCACTTGTGATGGCTAAGCATTCCAAAAACCACTATGTCATGAACCATATTGTTTTACAGTAAAGGGGTATGATCATATGAGATTGACTAACTAGGTGAAGAACCACGCACATGAACACATACTTATGGCCTTCCTTTGGCAAAGTATTTGGTAAAACTATATAACTACTAAAAACCTAATATAAGAAAAGTGATAGACTATCATCTAGGATTTCTCAAGATGAAAGGATGAAACACGCTTGTTACTGTTCTCGTCATTATTTTGTCCCAGGTATGAAATGAAACTCTAACCCTCAAGAGTTCTTGTTTAATTTCAGGTGGATGATTCATCCTAGAAGGAGTCGCCTCCAAGTAATCTTTAGGTTGACATATTTTCTATCCATATTCAAGATCATCATACTCTATTTCCATGGGCTCTAGACTCAATAATTGTTTCAATATTATCTATTGTTATCAATCTATTGGTATTGGATTCCTGCGTGAATGACTATCTTGTTTCATTGACTCTTATCAATTATATAAAGGATCTTGATTCGCTTTCAAAGAGTGAAAAGTTTTCTTGCCATAATTTAGGAAACCAACATCCTTACCAACGTAAACATCAATTTACACTCTAGTACTCATATCTCATAAGGAATTTACTACTTTAGTATTATTATTAAATAACTAACTTATTTATTAAGTATCACAACAGGTATGATTTACTAACTTTCAAGGATACATTTAATATGCATGTACACTCCATTCTAACTTTCAGATATGCATTAGCCATGATGCAAATATATATAAATTGATGTATGTGTTTCAATATATCACTTTGTCTAACCCAAGATTTATGGATAGAGTATTATAAGACTATCCACTTTAATTTAAGTGAACCTATAATTACTTTGAAATCCATTTTTATGTTTCATTTTCTTTAAAATTTTACAATATTTATTCTATAACAAGTGTTGCTCCTTGTCATTTAATTTAGAAATTAAGATATGGAAAAATTGCTTAAAAATTATTACCTATATTGACCAATGTCAAATTAATAATGGTCAATAGTAAAATCCAATCTTACAGTTTTGATTTTACATAAAATAATAAATTGATATGTGAAGTGGATAGATCAATTAATTTTCTCACATACAAGTACTTGCATAAATTTTGGTGGGTTATCCACATTAGTAAGTGTACATAAATTTTGGTGGGTAATAAGCACTAAGTCTACAGCATTTCAGTTTTACTCCTATCTGAGTATTGGGGAAAATATAAATAATGGATATTGGGGAAAACATAAATAATGGAGGGAAGTAACTCCTCAAATTTTTATTTTTATTTTTTTTAGAAATGCTTACTCTTATCATTCAATTTTATTTATATATAAAATAAAATTATATTATAATTAAATATTTCATTATAAATTTTAATAAATTTCAATACACTTAATATGTAGAAATTCAATCTCTAAATTATTTCATATAAATGATATCTAATATAATATGTAATTATGCATTTGGAATTGCTTTCTCAATTTTAGTCATGTCCTTTAACTCTATGAAATTTCAACCTCATTCTATATATGATAAAAGATATGAATTAACATATGTAATGGATTAATCGTTTCTTGATAGTATGTGCTCTCTGGCATATCAACACTTCCTTAAAGTTAAAGTAGTATGTGCTCTTTGGCATATCAGCACCGGTTATTTTTAATTTTCAAATGTGTCACCAAGTTAAAGCAAAATGAGGTAATTTGGGTTCGAAGACTTTGTAGAACTTGTTATCCAATATCCCACATAATCCCTCACACATATATAAGTGTATATATAGTATTTCAAAAGTATATTATATATACATTATTACAAAAGAAACTTTCTTCAAATCGGTATCTCTCGTTGTCTAAATATTATAAAGGAAATTCTAGTAAGTAATCATACATTTAAATATTGACAATCAACCCCAATCCTTTTAAACAAGCCAAACCAAAAATATCAATACTATACCCTATGCTACTAGGCAAAAACTATACTAAATTATGACATTAAACTATAATAGATTAATACATTTAATATGATAATCCCCACTCAAATACTTCCCTTCTCCTTATATTGGTAAAATATAAATTTACATGTCATACAAAAGGTTATCTTGATAACCATTGTATTGGAAAGATGCAAAAACTCAACTCGCTAAAGTACAATGGTAAAAATGAAAAAAAACTCAACATGTTAAAGTATCCAATCCTAATGTACTCATCCAACACACTCCGCGTAGTCAAAGATCGGTTGTCTCCTTTCGATAAAGTTTGGAGCAATAATTGTAGTGGATGGTTGGTTGTTGGCTCTTATGTTGCTGGAATTGTTAGTTTTTTATTAACCAGAGAGAGAGAAAAAAAAAATTTATTCATTGATAGACGAACAAATGCAAAAAGCTTCATTTTTATTCTTATCGGGATATTCATTTTTTTTATTTATTTATTTTGAAGCTAGCAAGATAAACAGTTGTAAATAGGTATGTGTAAGTTATAAAATCTTGAAATATAGGACAATCCATAGTTATGCAATAACAAAGATCATGTTTTCTCTTTCAGGGAAAACTAATGGAAACTGAAGTAAATATTTTATTAAAACAAGAGTGATCAAAATAACAAAAAAAATTAAATTAAATTTATTAACTTCAGTTAACTAGATCTGGGTAAATGGAGTAATCGGTTGTTACCTTTAAATAGTAATTTAAAGACTACACTTAACTAGATCTGAACTAGATCTCGAATAACCTGTTGTTTACATGATCTTAATAATTTAATTCAGATCAAAATTTTAGCAAAGTGAAGTTTCAATGCATGGAGCAGAAGCCCCTCAAATCGGTTTCATGTTCCATTAATGATTAACAATTATTTTCAGTGGATCGGTTGTTGTTGCCTATTTTTAGCCAAAACGAAATTAGAGGAATCGGAAGTGTAAATGTAGAGAAATATGAACAGTAAATGTGGAGATATTTTCTAATTTACAAGAGAATTATTTACGATGAGGCGTTTTTATATCTACATTCATACTCAGCAATAGTTGGATCCTTCGAGTTCATTCCTAAAAGAATCCAAGGAAGCAGAAGAACAATCAAGAAGTAACTGTCACGTAAAGCCCTGAAAACAAATCTTGCAAAGCTGGACTGGCCATATGCCTTTAACCTTGACCCTTTGTTCATGTATTCTAGATATTTTCAATTTGAACACATCATGCGTAAAATATTCATCTATATATCCTTAAATATAGTTATCTGTGGATGTAAAATATTTATATTACTAGTAAATTACTAGTTATATATACATCAATTCCCTCTCCTCTCAATGCCATTGTATTCCTATATTTCAGAACATATTTTTTTGAATAAATAAAATATAAAGATGAAAGATTAGCTCTAGGGCATTTTGTCACAGACATCTCTCTCGGGAACAATAATATTGGACCAACATACAGTGCTCAGATGCTACACAAATGTGATGTGCTTTATTCTAAATTCATTTTCAAAACAAAGTATTGCTTCACTTAAAGAAGTATTTGAATAGGAATAGCTTTTGTTTTTGTCGGGAATCACTCATAAAGGTTGTTTTTAATACCTAATAGAATAATTAAAAATGGTTTTCTATTAAAGCATTAGAATAAAGTTTGGTATTCTGTTTAGTGGAGAGAGAATGACTCAACGTTAAAGTGGTTCAAGTTGTCATAATTTTTAATATACCTTACAAATTAGCATGCTATCTCGACTTGTGAATGTGATTACCGAAGTCAATTGAACATCTGGTGTGGTGGTATCATAGCACCCTCCCACTTCAAAGGGCTTTGAACCAGGCAACCTACTGACAGAGAACTAGCCAAACATTGGGATGCAGGCACAACTGGTTGAGCTAACCTGAACCAGGTTCTCCTTGGCTAGGTCCTTAAGAGTCTTACCTGAGGAAGAACATGCATACAGCTACAAAGGGCAGCAATTGCAGAACTTGACAGTTTTAAAATCCATTATTTGGCAATTTTTTTTTTTTTGGTAAAGGGGCTAATAATTCATATTTGCAGGGAGCCGCTTTCAAGTTCGAATTTGAAGATGAAAAGCGGTTCTACCAAGGCCTGGAGCCATTTGGGTGCCCGGATTTTGACTATTAAGTTCTATATCCCTCCTCATAGATCAGTTCAAGCCGTGTTTTTCTTCATTAAAGCTTGTAATTATGATCATAACTGTCGGATTTTGGCATCGGTCTTGAGCAAATTTAAATATGGGTTTGAGAGATGACACAACTCAGCTTCAGGAGCTATTTGAACCTGAAAAGAGCGTAAAAACCTGGTTGTTCCTCTTGGGGCCCTTGCAACAGCAGGTGTTCTTGCAGTAGGTTTAGTTAGTTTCAGGAATGGTAATTATCAGTTGAGTCAAAAGTTGTTGAGAGCTCGTGTTGTCACGCAAGGTGCTACTGTGGCGCCGATGCGTGATACGATCTTCGTTTTACGTTTGGTACAGTCATATAATTTTGATTACATGTGTTTCCTTTCGCTTGGATATGTATTGATACTGAGGATGATCTGTTGTGCCATTAACATTTCCTTTCTGTCCTCGATTCTGCCTTCGACGTATTTGACCTCAAGACGCTCCACAGAAACCACCGAAATTTCGGCCAACTACCATGCGACTACCTCAGAATGGGATTCGCGTGGATACCAATTGCATAAAAAATCAGATTTTGTTCAAGGTCATTCCTTTGTCCTTAGTCAGTCTGTCTTAAGCTTCAAGAGAGTATTGGACTCAGGCCATTCAATCTGACCGGGGAAAATCTACAGAAAAATAACATCCAGCTCTTGGATGAATGATACACCTTGCCACAGAGTTATTCGCTCCTTTGAAACACAGATATTTAGACAAATTTCCACAGGGCTTGACTACCAACGACCTATCCAAAAATTAGATTCAAGGAGTTTATAACACAGATTGAAAACATGATGACTAAAAGCTCCCAAACATGGATACTACTCATAAAGCAATGTGAGGTGGAAAAGAACTTATGAATGCATGTAGTGTAGAAAGAGTTCGTGCCGATTGGTATGACATGAGAGGAAGAGCAATAGCTTCGAAAATCCAGGTCATGGCTATGATACAAAAATGTCTAAGGAGAAATCTCTACAAGAAGAAGGTTTGTACAGCAAACCATAAGAAGGTTCCAGAGACCCATGTAGTATTTATTTTTTTTAGAGTTAATTTATCAAATTACCTTAGAAATTGTATGATCGAATGGTTATTTATAATCTTATAGAACCAAAACATAATCAAGAAGGTTTCTAAGTCCACAAAGACTACAAAACTCATGGCTCACAAAAATAATACAAGGAAAGCCTTAATACTTTATGGGCCTATAGGTCTTAGGGGTTGAACCTTTGCTCGGATACCAAGTGTAGGAAACAACCCTATAATTTACTAGATGAAGTATTTTTTTTTTTTTTCACGGTAACTAGGAAATGAAACCATAATCATACAAGTTTGAAACTCAGTAAAATTAAATCACTTAGATCAAAGTCCATAAATTTAACTTCATAACACATACATATATTTAACTTGTTGATTATAGGCACAATGAAATCATCATAATTAAAAACAATATAGCTAACACATGTACCATTCACCCTTAGATGAGAACCAAACTTTACTTGACGTTACTTGAGCTCCTTTATTGTCGTCTACCTCCAAGCCTGAATGTTGTCGTGCTTAATCCAAATGTAATGACCCACCGGTTGACCTCCCAGCCTACTCCTTGGGTACTCTCCTTCCCTGCGGACCCCCGAGCTGCAATGGGGTTGTACAACGAAGGAATGTGCTAGCTGATAGAGGTGAGCCCCTCTTGGCTCAAGAGTCCCCTCTCTATAATACTCTACCTCACCAAACTCAACTATAGCTCGTAACCACTCAAAAATGACATAATCTCCTCCGTCCAACAATAGGGTAAACAAAAGGTTCCTTCTCCCATGGTTTCCCCCTTATTTTATAAGAGGCTTCATATTTGACACTTGGATTTTCATGCATAATTAATTATTTTTATTAATCCAAAAGTTTGATTATTCATTCACCCATGTGTCACCCTCTCACCCAGATTCTCTAAAATCATTTACTTAAATATTACTTTAAAATAGTATTTTCCTCACCCCAACAAGGCTTCCTATTTCTTCTCCTCGTTGTCTCTTTATCCCCCATTTTCCTACTCCTTAATTTGTGTTAATTACTGAAGTTAACTGATGAGTCTCAGATTTGGTCCCCTAACTACCTCCTAATTTAACTCAATTTGTCTCTTAGATGGATATTCTTATGTTGGCTCTTGCCACATGGAGGTTCTCTAAATTTCTCCAATTTTAACTTATTAATATTATTTTAATTCACCACCCTCTTCTCTTAATGAAGTTTTAACCATTTTATGATTAATTTTTATACTTAACTCTATGTTCCTCTTTCCCTCCTTTGCCAAATTAAGTTACTTATGTACATTATCCACTTAATATTTTTCAACATGGAAAGGGGTAGAGTTCTCAGGGTAAAATATTTTATTTCTTCCTATTCTTCCCTTACCCTAAGTTTTATTCTTGATTTAATTTCCTTGGTTCTAACATCATTTACCACTTGACATGAATTAGTAGGATTTTCATATCTTGATTATATTTATTAGTTTATTTTTACTGATGTCGAGGGTGTCAAGTTGGTCATTCCCTTCAAAAAATTCCCTTCGAAGTTCCAAGGGTGTCATGCCTAACCATTTATTTGTGATGCCAAGGGTGCCAAGTCGGTCGTGCCCTTCAAGAACTTATCTTGAAGTCCCAAGGGTGCCACGCCACTTGCCCTTCAAGCATCTAGTGGCTACGAGGGGAAAGTATATGCGCAATGATAGAAACTACTATCATCTCGTATGTCGCATGCTATAGTGAGACTAATGGTGTTGGGGATCAAGGAATCCGCCTTGATGCGTGCCCCCCAAAAATCCTCGTGAGCAACCCAAATTTGGGACCTGCCCCCACGGCATCGTGATCTTCAAGGTGAAGGTGTTTCAACCTTTCCAGCCTAAGTCACGGCGGGAGTGCTAGCAGGTGAGATCAGGGACACTGTCCCACCCCTCCCATGTTGTTCCATCCAATTGTACAACCCCATCACCCATATGTGAGTCATTTGGCCAAGCAACTAACATGTTTCTGCAACCACTGACATATCATCAGAGTGTGTGTATATATATATATATATCAAGTTTCAAACTGAACTTAGAATTTCAAAGACAAAATATTAATTTCTATCAAACCAGATGTTGTCAGCTCATCATATGCGAGTGCCTCTGGTGGTTTCCTGTCATACTCAGTAATCATCAGTAACAAATTTTCTCATTGTTAGTCATTATCATAATGGAAACATCAACATGACCGTCATTCACATCGTTGTTCATTTTGAATCAGAACTAATGTAAGTAGCTACCATAGGGGACACATCCATCATGGTTATCATAATCATAACATCAATGGGAAATTAACATATCCATCAAAGTCATTATCATTGTAACATCAATAGAAAACATACCTATCCATCAAGTCTATCATCATCATTATATCAATAGAGAACATACATATCCATCAACGATGTCATCATCACAATATCAATAAAGAACATACATAACCATAAAATCCACTAATACTAGAGTCATGTGTCTGGATCCTCAACCTGAGGTCCTCAAAGAATAAAGTATGAAGGATCAGTGTCCATCAACCAAAGTGGGGCACTACACAAAGCAAGTTACAGCGAGATGACGCACAATTTTTTATTGCACAAGTGGATGGAGTTCTCCCTAGTTGAGAGGGAGTGTTAAAATTGGACAACTAGGTCCAAACTCCATGTTGTGATGCTCAGATGAAGACACCAATATTTTTATTGGGTTCCTCTTTCGAAGAGGTGCAAGATCGATCTAAATATCATCTTGATTTGATGAGTAGAACATTTATTTTGAATTTATTTTTAGTAGTTTCAAAATATGTGCACGGCAGCCTTAAGGTTTTACACCTCCAGCAAATGTGTCACACACCTGAATGATGGATATAAATAGAGTCAACGTTGGAGACATTTCACTCACTCATCCTCACACATCATCTCTCCTTTTCTGATTGGTTCAAGCTCCTTGGAGGTAGTTTTCAGTTCACACGTGGGAAAGAAGGACGAAGAGAAATCTGCTGCAGCTAGGGTTTCCACGCAAGTTTGACCAGCATTGACTTTGGTCAATGCATTGTCCAAAGGAGTTGATTTTTGGTGGAGACTTCGATTTTGGAAGGCCGTACATTTTGGCACAAGAACCGAGGTCAAAGGTTGACCGAAGACCGATTTGCGTTGACTTTTTTGGGCAATGTTGACTTTTCTAGGGTTGACTTTGAGTTGACCGTGTGGCTGTTGTGACACATGCTGGGTTGGCTGACAAAGGAGACTTTGTTGTTTGAAGCATCTTGTTGACTGTCGTAACACACCACCACATTTTTATGTTTCTGGTTTGTCTTCTGTAGATCCACTGGTATGTTCTATCAGCATTTTACTTGATTGTTTATGTGATTGTTGTGGTGAAAAATAAAGTTGCATCAAGCATAGAACATCTACATAAATTTACACATATCTTCACCTCAGAACTCATCATAGAAAAGCACCAAAAATTTCTTTCCATTTGGTGGAGGATGTATGCCAATATATAGTTGTTTTCACATGCGAAAAGACATGTCATTTGAGTGAGCTGACTTGGAGGGTTGACTTCGATTCTTGAATTGAATTGACCCAAATTACATTTTTGAAAATTATTTTTAACTTTTCTTTACAAGAAGTCCAAATAGGACTTTGACTCAATTACAATTCTTTGAATCAGTAAATCCTAAAAGCATGAAGAAAATGCTTTGACTAGAAATAAACATAACAATAATAATTTGTTTTTCTTCTTTTTTCTTTTACGTGTACAAGTACAATGGTTATTATGAAGACCGAACCTACTTAATTTTCCAACACTCCCTCTTAACTAGGGAGGTATTCATATTGACTCAACAGAATACCATGATACTCTCAAATTCAAATATTCTCATAAGAAGAGTTCAGATTGATAAGCATCATCAAGCATCATCATAACCAACATTGTCAATTACAAAATAACAATACCTTGAATGAAAATCTCTATCTCTCTAATATATCAGAGCATAATGTTGGGTGGAATATATTTGGACACCACCACCACCTATTAAGGAACATACCCCATCCAAATGTTCACGAGGTATGTTATTACAAAACTATTTTTATCTTGGATATTTTCCTCGTCCTTAAAGAATACTAGTCCTCAAGACTACTCTTACCTTGGATTATGAATCCTCAAAGATTATTGGTCCCCAAAACTAATCTTATCTTGGGTACCATTCCTTCAAGAGTATCAGTTCCAAAGTCTTAACCAATACTCCTTTCTCCCTACCAATTCCTTCACTAGGCTTACAAATGCTAATCCTGACCATAGTTAATGAAAAATGGAGAACACAATGTCCCTCATCACTCCCTCTCTAGAAAGGAGGAAAAATCACAATACTCATCAAAACATTAGTTTCTCATAAATGAGAACTTAATGTACAAACTATAAAACCCTTATATGTTTTAAGTGGGGACATATAACATGGTATAGGTAGATTAATGAATACACCAAAGAAGTTGCACTTAAGTTAAGTCAACGAGATCCAAATCTATATGAAAATATATGAGAGTGGTGTTTTGGTTTTAATAATTTTGTATGTTGATGGTGTTATTATGACTAAGTAGTAGTTAATTTGAAGGTGCAACAATAAAACAAATCTTACTACAAAAAACTGACATGAAAGACCTTGAGGTGCTACACTATTATCTTGGGATGGAAGTATGATATAAACATGATTTTCCTTAATAGATTGGGTATGATAATGACATAACTAAGGAATTTAGGATGACATGGTGGAAAGTGTTATGTATACAAATGTACCTTATAGCATGACAGTAACGGTGGGATACTACATTATGAAAAAAAGGAAATACCAAAGCTTGATCACTTGAAAGGTACTTAGGTTCACCTTTTATTTTTTAGAGAAATTGAGAAACTTATAGAATGATGGGACAAGTTAAGAAATACGAAAGATACTAAGTAGGGGATCAACATTGTACACATTTTTCTATAGATGGTTAGTAGAGATAATGTGTAATTTATTACAATAATGACTAAAATAATTAAATAAATTGACAAAGGAAAGGAAATGATGTAGGGTTTACTTACCTTTTTTCCTTTGTTGTTCTAGTTAAACTACTTTCATAAAAATAAAAATGTTGAAAATGAAAACATGCAACCTATATAGCCCTCTTTTCAACCAAAAAATTAATAATTCCATTAGTATTAAACATTACCAAATTTATCTTAATGATAAATCAATTAGAAAATAAACCTATGATTTATTAACCTCCTAGGTTGATGAATGTCCTTAATGAATTTCCTTAATGATTGTGTATCTAAACAACCCCAATATACTCAACAATAAGCTATGTGGAATTAGAGGAAAATGAAAATAGAAGGATGTAAAAAATGATTAGGACTCTACTTGATCTACTTTGTGTGTGAACTCATTTCAACACCTAGAAAATAGAAAAAGGAAATGCTATCGCTAAATATAATAAGCCTAAATAATGAGGGTATGCATGACCCTTATTATTTTGATTGAAAAGGATACCTCCTCACCCATTGACGTGTGTCAAAACTTCCTTATAGGTGGAAATGTTGGTTGAATTCAACCTTTGAAATGCTTATGTTCATTCTTATCCATAAAGTTTTCTTGTTTTAATTTCTCTAGCCCTACTTGAACCAAATGTAAATGTTGAAAACTCTATTCAAACAATTTGAAGTTAAACAATATTCCGTTGTTGCAATTATTTTTATGAATTCACTTAAGAAATAATTAGTGGCATTTATACATAAGAAGTTGATTTTGGCATAGGCCTTCCTTTAAGTATTTTAAAAAATATATAGATATAATCATTAGAGCAAATATTCTCCAAATATAGGTCTCCAAAGGAAATTATATAATACTAAGCCATGTATGCAATATCATCTACCATATAAGCTAAACTAATATAGAAATATGAAATGCATGTTAAAAATAATGTTTTAAATTTTTACACATAGACATTAAATGTAATAAATCTCATGCCATAAAAAAATTAATATATATATATATATATATATATATATATATATATATATATATGATAATAATAATTTATAACATCATCACAATATAATAATATTGAGTAATAATATAGAATATAAAATTGAATTAGGATAAGGATCTATGAGAGCAAAGCACATTAGATAACTATGGATATGGAACCATATCCAGAACTAGGAGTGGCGTTCACCCCCTTGCAAAGGGGATCATATAAATGTAATCATAAATGATGAGGGGGTTTGGGATTAAGATTGAAGAGAGAAACACTTAGAATTTTTCTAATAAAATAGCGACCTCAAATATTACTTCTATGGGAGGCTAAATAAGGTGTCGCTAATGACTTAGAAGTTTAGGGAAGGTAGTAGACTTGAGAGGAGCGTGAATACGAATAACTACTTTTTGGAACAACTCCATATTATCTCTGGTAGACATTGTGCACACTCAACGTTGGTTAAAGTCTAGTCTCAAGCATATTCATTAAAGTGAACTCTTTAATACTGTTAATGTTGGAAACATGAACAATACTAAGAGGGAGGGGGTGAATCAATATTGTGTCTTATGATCAACCTATACCAATTTTTTCCTTTTCGTACACAATAACTAAATCATGCATTAGTCAACCGGTAGTAGAGATAAACAACACATGCATAACCATAAACATAAGCAGTGATCATCATAAGCACAAGTAACCATGGGCATCAACACCTCAACAAAACAACATTCACAGAATCACACATAGAGACGCTAGATGTTAGGTGGAAATACAAACAGAGAAAACCATTGTTGGATATTCAACTTTGTCCTTCTTTTATTAATAAAAATGTTTATTTTACAATGCACTGGCCACCACCAGTTTGCAATCCACAACTTGCTAATCACGCGAGCAACACTTGCCTCAAGCTACAACCTATTGGAAGCCACCACTACCAGAACTTTGCAGGTACCACCTGCTAGAAGCCACCACTCTGACAACTTTGTAGGCCACCACCTGCTGGATGCCCCAACACCCAATAGTCTATCCAGTCACCACTCCCAATATCTCAGTCCTCTGCCTGAAGGATGCTGCGACATCCTAAAGCCATAGTTTACTTGGACAACCATCTCTCACCCAATGAAGGCCCCAACCTTCAATCTCATCTCATGGACCTCATTTCATTTGTTTTCAAATTATGGCCCACTACAACTCAATACTCGTCAGTAACAAAACAAAACCCTCTACATGCCATCTTTTCACCTCAAAGAAATATATCAGCTCATAGAATCAAATATGCTCATCAAACTTAGACTCAAACAATGACATCATACTCTTGACAAAACAACACACTCATGCAACCCAACAACAACAATAAAATCCACAACCTCTATGAAAATAAAACAACAAAAATATATGTAGCATATGATTGATAGAACAATTCATGACGTGCTCAACTAATCATTCATGCAACATATTGTTAGCAATATGATCTCTTATTTTCAACTCCAATGGCTACAACAATACTCTATTCTCCATATCAATAGCAACATAATATTTCCATCTACATACAAATTCTGATCATCTATTCTCCATAGGCACTCTCAACATGTCTACACTATTTCTCCAAATTTGTTCTCTGATTTGCACTCTATCTGCAATATAGAAGCTCACATTCTCTCACTATGTAACCCCTTCTATTGCACACTTCAACATTTTATCAATAATGAAAAATGAAAAATAAAAATATGACTATTTCTTTTTATTTAAATTCAATTCCCCCAATGCAACTTATAATAAATATTTTTAAAATAATTATATATATATATATATATATAAAATTTAAATTATGATTTTATATATATTAAAATTATTTAGAAAATAATTTAGTCAGTAATTTAATTGGCAATCACAATGTTATGAATTGTTATGTAAATCATGAGATTTAGCTCCAAAGTTTAAATTAAATGGTATTTTTTTATATTACTGCTAATTGTTGTTGATTCTCTCACTATGTAACCCCTTCTATTGCACACTTCAACATTTTATCAATAATGAAAAATGAAAAATAAAAATATTACTATTTCTTTTTATTTAAATTCAATTCCCGCAATGCAACTTATAATAAATATTTTTAAATAATATATATATATATATATATATATATATATATATATATATATATATATATATATATATTATTTAAATTATGATTTTATATATATTAAAATTATTTAGAAAATAATTTAGTGAGTAATTTAATTGGCAATCAGAATGTTATGAATTGTTATGTAAATCATGAGATTTAGCTCCAAAGTTTAAATTAAATGGTATTTTTTTATATTACTGCTAATTGTTGTTGATTAGTGGTTCAATCCTCTTGATTCCCTTATGAAGTTGTGTACTTAAGGTCTATAATTTATCTAGTTTACCATCCACCAAATGTAGAAAAATATTTTAAAATTTTTCATATAAAAAATAAATAAATATAAAATTCAAATTTTCCACTGGTTAAAAAAAAAAAAAAAATATATATATATATATATATATATAATATAGTAAAAAACTGATACCAACTACTTAAGTCCTAGCCATGACCAAACACTTAAAACGAGCAAGGACTAACTCTCGAAGCAACAAAGTTCATGTGCAGTTTTATATTTCCCTAACTCATCACGGATCAAAACAATAGATTTCAGAGGAATTTGGAGTTTTAAGTATGCAATAAATTTTTTGGAATTAATTAAATTTTTTAATTAAAATGATAATGTATTTTTATTTATTTATTTATTTTTTGAAAAGGACTTGCTAGGTTATTATGTAAAATATGTTGTAATTATTCAATTAAAATTTAATAAAATAAAATTATTT
This sequence comes from Pinus albicaulis, assembly GCA_034641835.2. NCBI lineage: Eukaryota > Viridiplantae > Streptophyta > Pinopsida > Pinales > Pinaceae > Pinus > Pinus albicaulis. The sequence goes on from CM076578.1 coordinate 750,486,381, forward strand.
TATTTTAAAATATAAATTCTATATTTTTATTTGTGTTGGGTAGTTAAAATCAATTTGAAATAAAAATAAATATAATTTTATGTTAAAATAAAAATTCTAGTTCGTGGGGTCTTGATTAAATGGTGATGAGGCAAGTTGTTATAGCACTCAGCACAGGTTCAATTCCCTTTTCCGATTGGGGTGATGTATCTAGACATGTTGATGAAATGGAGAAAAAAAATAGAAAAAAGTGAAAAATGAAAGGAACTACCAAGCTTACAAATAAATAAATAAAAATAAAAATAAAAAATTCTACATTGATTTTTTTATATTATTTTTACTTGGAAATAATGCTTACATTAGTAAATAGGTATGATTGGGTTGTTGATTGTTGGAGTTTTGTTGAGAGATTTTCTCAATAATATTCTATTTGTTTGGAATTTCTTGGATCTCATGAGCAGTATTTATGTGACTTGTAATTTGAACTTGAATGTAATCTACCAATTAATTTTTGAAGCAATTTGTGCACCATTTCTACTCTTTCAATTTTTTTTTGTTAGTATCAGAGCAAATCCAACCCTAACTCTCCAACAAAACGGGTTGTGATCATGGAATTTTGAGCAATGATACTTCTCTATACATAGATTAGTTTTTGGTTTATGTGTCGGGATGTAAATCTTTTGTGTGATCTGTCATTCATTTAGTTGTTGGTGCATTGAGGATTGTTAGGGATCTGGTCTGTGGATGCAAAAGAGGAGGAAGTAGGGTATAGGAAGCAACAACATTATGCCTAGTAGAGTCATAAGCAAGTTTGTTAAATTGATATATCATGTTAGATCAAATCACAGTGGAAAACAATAAATAAACTCATGCATATAGACAGTATATCAATGAAGACAACAGATTTAACGTGGTTCACCCAACCAATCTAGGCTACGTCCACCAAACAGAGGTATCAGCAGTCTTATTTCTAAACAGGAGATTTACAACAACAGAGTTTCTCATCTACACTTCTCTTCCTCTCACCTCACATCCCTCATGCTCAGAAACCTCTACGGGCTTATATTTTATAGCTGGGAGTAGAAGCTGGATCATAAATTCAATCATAACAAAATAGGATGCAATAACTCCACATCAGGATTAGACGCAGTCAATTTAGCAACAAATCCTATTGCTGTCATATTTATGAGATTTTCTACAAATTATTATTAGAAATCTCAGCACTCTCCACCTTGACAACAATTAGCTTGATACCTTGTTCCATTATTATTTTTTATCTTTTCTGTAAGCCAAGAGAAGCCAGACACCATCATAGCTTCTCTAATAAAACTGGTTTCGTGAACATGTTTGCACAGTTTTCCTTTGTATGCACTTTTTCAAGAGAGACTCCTCGTTCAGTGATAACCTGTCTTACAAAATGGTACTTTATAGGTATATGCTTTGATTTACTATGATAGGTTGGATTTTTAGCCAAGTGAATTGCACTTTGACCATCACAAAATAACTTGATGTTGTCTTGTAACCTACCAAACTCACCAAACAAACCTTTCAACCAAACCGCTTCTTTGCAAGCATGTGAAGCAACTATGTATTCTGCTTCTGTAGTGGATAAAGCAACAATGTTTTGTAGCTTTGACATCCAGCTTATAGCTCCACCTGCAAGAGTAAAGACATATCCTGAAGTTGACCTTCTCTTATCCAAATCACCTACAAAATCGGAATCAACATATACGCAAACAAATTCGCTACTTCTGTTATAAGTGATACAGTAATCACTTGTGCCTCTCAGATACTGAAGCACCCATTTCACTGTTGACCAGTGTTCTTTTCCTGGATTTTCCATATACCTGCCAACAACCCCAACAGCATGTGAAATATTTGGCTGTGTACAAACCATTGCATACATCAAACAACCTACTACATTGGCATAAGGTATTCGAGACATATATTCCTTTTCTTCATTTGTATTAGGACATAAACTAGAAGAAAGCTTAAAATGGGAAGCTAAAGGGACTGAAACTGGCTTCACATTGTTCATACCAAACCTTAAGAGTATTTTCTCAATATACTTCTCTTGTGATAACCACAACTTACCATTGCTCCTGTCTCTAAAAATCTCCATGCCCAAAATCTGTCTTGCTGCTCCTAGATCTTTCATATCAAAAGTCCTAGCCATCTGAGCCTTTAACCTGTTGATCTTTGTTATGCTTTTGCTTGCTAAAAGAATATCGTCAACATACAACACTAAGATAATGAATATGCCATTACTTAATTTCTTAAAGTAAACACAATGATCATATTCACTTCTTATATAATTTTGGCTCATCATGAAAGAATCAAATTTCTTGTACCATTTTCGGGGCGACTGCTTCAGACCATACAATGATTTCTTGAGCCTGCAGACAAATTTCTTGTTGCGATTTTGAACAAACCCTTCAGGTTGTTCCATATAAATCTCTTGATCTAGATCTCCATGTAAAAATGCAGTCTTAACATCTAGTTGTTGTAATTCTAAATCAAGTAAAGCAACTAATGCTAAGACAATCCGAATTGAAACAATTTTAACAACTGGTGAAAATATCTCATGAAATTCAATTCCTGCTTTCTGAGAAAAACCTTTTGCGACCAGCCTTGCTTTGTACCTGTCTTCTTTATCATCAACACCCCTTTTCAATTTGTAAACCCATTTACATCCCACGATTTTTCTATCTTTAGGAAATTCCACCAGATCCCATGTGGCATTCTTGTCTAATGCCTTCATCTCATCCTTCATAGCTTATTTCCACTTATAACTGTTAGAACATTCTACAGCTTCTTGATAGCACAAAGGTTCATCATCATTAGCGATTAAAGAAACTGAAGTAACATAATCATCATACCTTTTAGGAGGACGTCGGATTCTCGTGAACCTCCTTAAAGATGTTTCTGGTTCTTCCACAATTTGTTGATTATTATCTGTAGGAATTTCTTCATGATCTGCATCTGAAACATGTTCATGATCTGCATCTTAAACTTGTTCATGATCTGCATCTGAAACTTGTTCATCTGGACTATCATCAGTATTTGAACTGGTTTCAAACTGAATATGTTGAAACTTAGGTACATTATCATGTTTCAATTTATCATCTACATCTGGATTATCGAGTGAAGATTCATTGAATTTAACATCTTTGTTAATGATGATCTTGTGAGTAGTAGGATCCCACAACCTGTATCCCTTAGTCCCATCACCATATCCAACAAAGATATATCTTTTTGATTTAGGATCTAATTTAGAACGTTGATGTTTCGGAATTAGAGCATATGCATCAAAACCAAAAACTTTCAGTTTAGAATAATCAAAAGGATGACCTTTCCATACCTCTTGAGGAATTTTGCATCCTATTGCAGTTAATGGTGATCGATTTATCAAATAACAAGCCGTAGATACTGCTTTTGTCCATAGTTCCTTCTGCAAATTGGCGTCACTAAGAATACTTCTTGCTCTCTCTAAAAGAGTCTTGTTCATGCATTCATCAACTCCATTTTGTTGAGGAGTATATACAGTAGTTTTATGTCTTTTGATCCCAACTTCCTTGCAATAATTATCAAATTCCTTTGAAGTAAACTCACCACCATTGTCAGTTCTTAAACGTTTAATGGTTCTTCCAGTGATGTTTTCTACTAATGCTCTAAACTGTTTGAAAACTGTGAATACATCAAAAAATTTCTTTAACATATAGACCCACACTTTTCTAGAGAAATCATCAATAAAAGATACAAAATATGACGATCCTCCATATGAGGTTCTGGAGATAGACCCCAAACATCAGAATGGATATAATCAAGGATTCCCTTACTAGTATGTTTTCTAGTTTTAAACTTCTACTTGCTTTGTTTCCCATATAGACAATGTTTGCAGAAATCTAACTTAGAAGATTTTAAACTAGGAAGTAACTTACGATCAGATAAAAATTTTAATCCTCTTTCACTCATATGGCCCAACCGTTGATGCCATAGACGAATAGAATTACTGTCATTTTTAGATACTGTAGAAGCATGATTTGACTTTGTTCTTCCTTCTAACTGAAAAATATTTCCAACCTTCTTTGCTTTCATTACTAGTAAAATTCCTTTATAAAATTTCATTACTCCAACTTGAATAAAGGTTTTATATCCATTTGTGTCTAGCACTCCTAGTGAAATAAGATTTTTTCTGAGTTCAGGCATGTGTCTTACATCAGTTAAAATTTTATTTGTCCCATCAAACATTTTAATCTGGATGCTTCCAATTCCCACATTATTACATGAGACATCATTACCCATGTAAACAACTCCATCATTGATTGATTTATAAGATTTAAACCACTCTCTATGAATGCACATGTGATTTGACGCACCAGAATCTAACAACCAATGTTGATCATGATTAGACAAACTAACTGATAACACTTCATCACTCATACCTGAAACGGATGCCGAACCTGTATCTGTCGTGTTTTCTTCTTTCTTCTCTGTCGAAGAGTCTCCTTTGGATGTTTGTTGTCTCTTCCAACATTCCTTCTTCAAATGTCCCGATTTGCCACAAAACCAACACTTTACCTTACTCTTCTTCCCTTTCGATTTTGACCGTGAGTTGTTCTGCTTACTGAAGCATCTTTCTTTAGAACGACCTCTAACCATCATTGCTTCTGATGTAGAGGTTTCTTAATTTGACCTTTTCCTTGTTTCTTCAGATAACAAAGCTCCAACAACATCATCAAATTCAAGGGTTTCTGGTGAACTAAGACTTATAGAAGTAACAAAATGATCCCATGACTCGGGCAATGAGCATAATAAAGTTACAACTTTATCTTCTGAATCAAATTTTACATCTATACTATCTAACTGCACTAGAAGAGTATTAAAGGTATTCAAATGATCAGTTATTGATATACCTTCCTTCGTGCGCAAGCTGTACAACTGTCTCTTCAGAAGAATCCTATTGGTTAAGGATTTTTTCATGTACATCTTTTCAAGCTTTGTCCACAAACCAGCAGCAGTTTTCTCTGACACGATGTTAAACAAAACATCATCCGCCAAACACAAACGAATGCCGCTGAGTTCTATTTCATCGACGTCTCTCCATTCGTCATCTGTCATGGCGAAAGGTTGTTTGGATTTTCCCAAAAGTTCCTTCGCCACGCCTTGTTCTACAAGTAGATCGTGCATCTTAACTTTCTAGATCTCGAAGTTGTTTTTCCCATTGAACTTCTCGATCTCAAATCGAGCACTTTGATTTTTTGACATTTTTAACTCAACCTCTTCTCTATGGATCCTTAATGGCCTTTTTAATCAAATTAACAATTTGATAAAATTGGTCATCTCCTAAGCACTTGTCAATGGTATTTTTACTCAAATGGAAAATAAATAAATACAAATGAAACAAACTGCCTTTCCAGACTCTGTGTCATCGTTGCCTCTCCAGTACACCAATTTCTGAAGGTACGAAATACAAAAAAGTGTGTACCAGTCAAGATATATAAGAACTAGAAAATAGCTTTTGCTTTTGCAAAAAAAAAATTAATTGTGACACTTAAGCCAGGACTAAACAGCAACTTCCATTGCTAGGGCCATCCCTTAACAGTAGCTTTTCAATGTCGCCATCTAAGATCTGACCTACATGTCATTATGTAAAGGAACCTAACGTGTCGGACAAGCCTAAAAGTAATCGAGCACCCACCCCCCACATAAACAAAAAATTTCTAAACACTATTCCATTCTAACTTAATCATTGAGATCATGTTGCAAAAGTTTTGAAAAATGGGAGTGGAATAGCATTGAAAGCAATTTCTGAAACCAACCATTGTTTTACTGGAAACGACAGATGCCACGTTGCTCGGTCATGGAGTACTCTGCGTGCGGGTTTGTGGTAGATACCAGCGACCTTCAACTGGCCCTCATGCAAATTTCATACACCAATTCATACGCAGTGAATCAACGTGTTGTCCAACATCCTCCAGCTCACGGCTTTTCAACCATCATGCTGCCCGATCCGTTCAACGGCCTTTACACAGGCAGCCTTAGTCCTCAGCTTTGATACCAATTTTTAGATCAAATCACAGCGGAAAACAATAAATAAACTCATGCATATAGACAATATATCAATGAAGACAACAGATTTAACGTGGTTCACCCAACCAATCTGGGCTACGTCCACCAAACAGAGGTATCGGCAATCTTATTTCTAAACAGGAGATTTACAACAATAGAGTTTCTCATCTACACTTCTCTTCCTCTCACCTCACATCCCTCATGCTTAGAAACCTCTACGGGCTTACATTTTATAGCTGGGAATAGAAACTGAATCATAAATTCAATCACAACAAAATAGGATGCAATAACTCCACATCAGGATTAGATGCAGTCAATTTAGCAACAAATCCTATTGTTGTCATATTTATGATATTTTCTCCAAATTATTATTAGAAATATCAACATATCATAACCTCTCTTCCTCTTTGAATTGGTAAATTCAAGAGAGAAAAGTGATATTATGATATGTGCAGTTTTAAATGAGTGATAGCCCTGGTCTTGCTAACAATCATTCAACAATTCAACTAGTTAATTGGAGTCACCATTCTTTGTAACAATGTGAGGCAATCATTGCTTCCATTGATGCACTTGTGCTCCTAGAGAATGTGGCATATGCAATTTTTTGGAGAAGGAAGGCTTTATGAAGGAAGCATTGGCATCATTGATTAGTTTCCCGTAGACCGATACCCCTCCTGTTGGTCTAGATTTCTGCATTCTCCCAAAGGGCTCTGCAAATTCAACTTTTCCTCTGTGATATTCCATTTTTACAGAGAGAATTACTTCCTTCCAGTACATAACTACTTTGTGATGAAGATATACTATTGCCTTGGGACGTTACCCTATCAGAAAGATGGTGATGTTTATGTATTTGGAAATATTCAGCAGTAGAATTACAAAATACTTTATGACAACGACAAGAACTTTCTCTCCTTCAAGATGGTTCAAGCTTGTGATATTTATGGCGCACCCGTAGCTGGCTTAATTAGTCATCGTAGCTAAGATCGTAGCTGAAATGAATCTTGATTATTGTGTCATGGGATAAAGGAATATTATCATGGTAGCTCCAAGGCCTGTCCATTCTTTGATTTTTCAAGTTTGACTTATTTTGTGCAGTGAAGAATTTATGGAAGAGAGCACAGTTGAAGAAGAGGCAGTATGTAATTGAAGGCTTCCAGTTTTACGTGTAAACGAGAGCACATAATTGAAACCCTCAATGTCATATTCATAATGCGCTCTCATGGATTGGCTCCAATTGCTGCCAGTGGTAGGGGATATCCTGCAAACACCAGATGGATCAACAAGAAATGGTTATTGATAACCTGAATTATGCATGAAAAAAATATGAAGAAGTCGATATAAGTTATGGGAGTGGAAAATATCCTAGTTTTTGTGATTTTATTTTCCTATGTGGCACATAGTTTGGTATTTATATGTAGACCTTTCAACCACTAAACGTGTTTCTTATTGAGTCTATATTTATCTATTTTGGTTTGTAAATTAAAAAGTGCACATTCAATTGATTTATAGAGGGATATAATTATATTATTCGTTCTCGACGTTCTTCGATGTTGAGAGAATGTATGGCTAATTTGATTGTGTGAATTTGTTACATGTTGATGGGTCTTGTTGTGATTCGGGCTTCAAGAGCATTCGTTACAGGTTAATTTTATGAGATCCATGTGTGTAGAAAGGTTAGTTGCATAATTTTCTGTTGGACACAGTCTAGTATCGAGATTGTCCTTAGGGAGATCGAGAAACATCAATTAAAAAAAGTTCATTAAAGATGGTCAGAGAGGATTATGTCTTAAATGAGTTGAATGGGAAGCTCGAAATTTGTGGTGGTGAAAAAATCATTGTTCGAGAGACTTCAAGGTGGGGATAAGTGTCGAGGAAGATGAGTGATACAGAAGATATGTTTCTTGTAGTAATATTTTTAATGATGTAAATGTAAGCATGAAAATTGTGAGCTTGCACCTCTCTGAAGGTTTTCACTTGGGTTAACAGCCTGAGGGCTCCTTTGTCTCATCACCATTGGTGGAGGAAGCGGTGTATCTGGGGCTTTGGCAGTTGGCAGGTTGCATGGGGATGGGTGGTTGATCAGGAGATCATGTGTTTTGCTCAAAATTGAAATTGCTCAAAACAGTACCGAACCTAAGCGACCGGAAAGGTCTCGTCGTTGCAATTCCGTCGTCGCGAACGGTTCGAAAAACCAATGTCGTATGAGGAATATATCGCGTTCTATTCGTTTTCCTAAATAGCTAAATTTTTTGTGACAGGGTGATTGGGATGCCCAGTCAGCAGGTGGCATATACCAGGAATATTCCTTTTTTTGAAACCCAATCAGGATTTGACACGTGGTTGTTTATGGGCCATTGATTTGGTTGTATGAATTTTTATTTGGGCCATTGAATGAGTGACATGTGGCAAGCCCAGAGGCTACCACGTGTCCTAAGGAGGTTGGAGTAAAATTTATATGGAGTCCAGAGGGTTCGACCCTGTGACTTGCATGGCGCCCGCGAAAGCGTTTGACCAACTCGCATGTCATGTGTTTCTTACCATAACAGTCTTCCACGTTAATTTATGTTGTAATTTTTTGAAGATTGGGGGGGAGGACCGCTAGTGGTCCCAACCCACTGGCGACCCCAAGGTGTTGGTCACATGATGTTCTAAACTACAGCAACAAATAGTCTTCAATCGGAGGTTATTACAAACATAAACTCTGGCGGTTTTTCGCGGTCGTGATCACATGTCACACCGTGACATTAAAATTCAAATCACGGTTGACCGTAACGTAACCTCCGGCGAAAAAACCATAACCATCACATCACACAGTATGATGGTTTTAAATACCACGGTTTTTGGAACTATATCACATCCAAGTTCCGCTCCAATGTGGATTTTAATAAAAATATCGGAGAATAAGACGGGGGGTCACCATGTGACCACCTGCCCTAACCACTTCACTTCAATTCAAACTGTTTAAGTGGCGGGATTTTAGTGCGCCTCTAAAAATTAGGCGGATTTTACCAAAATAACTGCAGTTAACTGCAGTTCTCCACTTTTAGTGGAGTTTTTCTAGCTGATATTGGGGAAAATGCTTTTAGAGGTACATTTTCGACCAATTTGGGTGAAACAAGAGTCTACCTAGACTAATTTGAGCATTCTGGAGCCACTGGTGTAGAGAAAACAGCCAATAGAGGCTTGTGAACACATGTATTTACAATTTTGAGCATAATGACAAAGAGGGACATGCCTTTGGGAGTTGGACCAGCAAATGTTTCCCAGGAGGGGTGAACTGCTTCATCATGCCTGTTGTGTAAAACTTATGTGTGATGTTTTTTTCTCTATTATACATTGATGTACAATGTTATTTAGGCTTATTTTCATGCTTAAAACTCACAAATTCATCTATGTTTCATGGTTAAAACACTCATTCCTTAAGCAAACAAATGGAGACAAATTGTACATGTTTTTAATACTGAAAGGACACTTAGCACAGCAAACTAATACACTCCATTCAGATTAGTGGTGAGGAGAGATGTGGGCTAGGTGTTGTCAGCCTGAGGGTGGGTCTCCACTTGGCACAAAACTGACTCCTTTGACCTGGGGACCTGGGCAGCACATGGTTGTTTAAGCGCCCCTGCTGCAATTATCCTAGGTTTCTTTGTTTTCATACTGGGGGTCTCCTTACCGTGGGTGGCTCGAGTTTCTTTTTACGCTGAGGTTATTTTATTTCTCCCTGTTTACGGTGTGTCGTTTTTGGATTAGCTTGCGGTTTTCGCTTCACGGGCTAGCCGTTTCATTCCTCTGTCTCTGTTTTTTCGAGGAATTGGTAAGCTTTTTATCCTTGCTCTATCCTTACACTGCACATTTATGGTTACGACGGTCTGCGGTAATTTTCTAGTATATGTCAGAGGCTCTACGATGGAGTTTTATTTTGAAGGTTACCGACTGTGTCTTTAGTTTGGAGGTCTGAGGTTATTGTTTAATTACCACTCTCCCTGTGTAACCCCGGTCTTAGTGGTTGAAGTCGGTACTATCTTTTCTTTGTCGGATTTTCATTTGTTTTTATCCCATAGTTTGTGGGACCTTCATTGTCGGACTGTTTTCCTCAGCCTCATGGGAAATGATAAGGAATTTGTTGACGTGGAACCCGCGGTGGAGGATATCCTGTCTATCTGGGGTATAGAAACCACAAAACAAAACCTGACGATGGTTTCTCTTCCAGCTCGGTTACACTCCAAATGAACTAGTTTGGAAAAGTTGAGGTGGAATCCAGTGGATGATCTAGCCTCACTAGGTGGTGAAGAACATTAAACCCTAGCTTCTCAAGTCTCTGTCAGCCCTGTGGCAGTTTCTTCCCCGGTTACCAAAGGGTTGGTTGTAGATCGATGTAGTTTGGTCTCTGTCTCGGAAAAGGTTAAAGGAACCCAGTCCACTTGCGCCCTTTCCCCACTGTATAGGTCTGGTGGGCTGGAGGACATCGTCTTGGGTGCGGGTGGAGAAACGACTTTGGGTTTGGGTCAAACCCTGGGTGTGGGGGTTCAGTTGTTTCCATAGGTGAAGGGTGGTGTTTACCCTTGGTAGGACCATGCTATCCCTCTCAACACTGTCCCAAAAAGAACATTGTCTTCTCGGGAGATATTACAGTGAATGAATTTGTTGGGTGGGATGATGTGGAATGGGGCACAAAAGAGGGCTTGGGAAGTCATACACTCGGTGGTTTTAGCTATGGTTTTCCTTTACAACAGGGTTTTGGAGATGAACGAGCAGGGGAGAATTTAGATCTGCACTGTCAAGGGTTGTGGACAGGTGGTACTGGGGGTCCAACCATGGGCTTTGTGTCTCCCCTCCTAATTCCGGAAGGGGAGAATCCCTAGGGGGTTTTAAAAATTCGTCGGGAGGCTCAAAATAGAAGGAGGTGTCGCGAGCTCGAACAAAATCTTCAAAGTTCTCTATAAAACTTGATGGACCGACCGGGATGAAACAGAAAAAAGGGAAAGTAATAAAGGAAAGTCCTCAATCCCTAACTTGGTTTTCAGTGTTGATCTCCATTTCGACCGTGTGATGGTTACTTCAGATTCCATATTGGTGGGTAGAGAAATAGGCAAATTTTTATCTGCTAAATACATTACAGAATGGATCAATCGAAGTTGGGTGGACACCCCAAATAGAGAGGTGGAGGTTATAACCTTGTTGAAAGGTTGGTTGATGGTAAATTTTAAAAATTCAGAGACACTAGAATGGGTACTTTCGAGACAATGGAGTTTCGGCATCGCCCCATTACTCTTTAAGAAGTGGACTCCTCTCTTTGACGCCAACAGAGAGTGGGTGGATGAGATTCCAGTTTGGGTCAAACTCCTAGCGCTCCCACAATACTTTTGGACCTTGGAGATGTTTCGTGCTATTGGGGACAGTTTAGCGACATTCCTGGAGGTGGATATGTAATTATTGGAGACCCGCTCCAGGAACACTGCTCGCATCTTGGTAAAACTTGCCTGATCCCAAAGATTAGCCCTAATGTTGATGGTCATGAAATTGAGTAACTGATAGACTATGAACACCTACCTTTCAGATGCCATCGATGCCATAAATTAGGCCACTTGACTCGGGATTGTCCACTGGGCTTTTCAAAGAGCCTAAAAGACAAGAGTGGGGCTTCACATGGGCCCTGCATCATATTTGAGGCCCCTGTTCCAGAGGAGGTGGTGGATGTGAAGATGGGGGAGACACGTATGGTGCATATCACTCTGCGGGGAGAAGAGGTTCTTGGGGGGGATATGACTACAACTGAAGGGTGGATATGCAGGGGGGAGAAGAGGTTCTTGGGGGGGATATGACTACAACTGAAGTGATGGATATGCAGGATACGGTTTCGTATCACATTCAGGAGCAGACAGTGACCGCCCTTACTGATCCAACGTCAAATTTAGTGGGTACTGACCCTTGCCCCTCTTCTCCTGCTTTAAACTCCTTTGATCTTTATTTAAATTGTATGAGTTTTTTTGGTCCCTCCATGCGTGATCTGATTTCCTCCCTATGTGTTAGTAATGTATCCTTGGCTATGGACAACATTGTTAAACACACACATGGTGTAGGGAGAAAGATAAACACACACAACACACACAATAAAAAGATAGGCATTCGTTGCATCTTTATTACACATAGATGTACATTTATAATACAATAATGTGACTCTTGGATTCATATTCCAAGGTCACTTGGACTCCTTTGTGACTCTTCGCCTTCCACACCTACCCATGGAGGATTAGGTGTTCAACATTCCCCCCTTAATCTGAAGGGGTATGTGTGAGTCCAAGAAGAGAGTTGTAATACAAATATGCAAAGTATGCATGGTAGCACTTAGGATGAATCATCTCTCTGAAATGTTGACATAAAGAGGTGGTTTAAGGATGACCACCAACACTGGAACACAATGTTTATTGCAGTTCCCGGAACTCTTCCAAAACTGGCAAGAAGCTAAGGGCTTCTGCTAGAGGAATTGTCCCTCATATTTGAAAGGGAGACCTTCAACCTAAAAGAAGGGAAGTCTACAACTTGTGATGGTTTAAGGATGACCACCAACTTTGGAATGCTTGATGCATTTCCTGGAAATCAACCAAAACTGGCAAGAAGTTGAAGTCTTCTGCTAGAGGAAATGTTCTGAAAGAGGAAGAATATCAACCTCACAAGGATGGTTTAAGGTTGTCCATCAACCAAAGGCATGCTCATGGGCATCCGTGTCTCTGGCTGCAACTTTGAATCTGGAATGACGAATTGTGGCTCAAGCTCGCTTGAACTGATGTGTCTCTGGCTACAACTCTGAATATGGAATGAGAGATTGTGGCTCAGGCTCGCTTGATGTGACATTGAAGCTTGTAGATGACCACCATTTTCCCCCCTGTCAGGTACAAGGTGAGATGATGGCGAAAAATCAACTGCAAGTTTGTTCAATATTCAAGAACAAGTTATGACATGTGACTTAAACATATTCTTGGCTGTTGATGCCCATTGCCAAGAAGCGATCCATCCAAGATGAATCTTTGTTCTTGCAGGAGGCTTCTTTCTGAAGCATCTGTGTGAAGAATGAGTGTGTCGACCACAGTGCTTGCATGGGTGAAGATCGAAATAGTGATATTTCATATGGCCAACTCTATCACAGTGTTGGCATTTTACAATTTGTTGTTGTTGTTGTTGTGGAAGAGAAGCAGAATCTGGAATAGCTGAAGGTGAACTGTCATCAAGAAATTCGACACTCTGAAATTGAATGGGCTTGGAGTAGTCCGAAATATGAAAGGACACATCCTTGTCATATCCAAGACCAGTTATGTGCTTGTTATGGACAAGCTCTTCCCAAGGTCTGATGATGGGCTTGGGAAGTGCAGACTGAATTGCTACATATGCATATAAATCTGCTCTTGTATAAGGAACTGAATGTGAATCAACTGAAAATTTATATTCTTGCCGCTGATGAGAGTCCTTCTCAATTTTCTGAACAGAAACAAGTTCAGAATGATGACTCTTTTGTTGAAGTTCATCTTGCTGAAGCTGAGACTCCAAATGCAAAAACTCAATCTTGTCTTGTGCATCTTGCAAGCAAGTTTGAATATTAAAAAGAGCATTCTTGCTCATTTTTACCATATCATGAACACTGGAATGAATGAGGTTATTCAACAACTCTAATGCATCATTTATTTTAGCCATTTTTCTCAACAACGCAGCCTTCAAGAAATAAAGGGTGTTGGCTTCAACCGATAATGCACCTGTTTACAATGTGATTCAACTTAATTTCAAAAATACAAATGTCTTTAAAGAATAAACTCTGCTACTCAAATTATGGAGGACCTCAAGGTATAGACTTGGATGTCTAACCGGCAAGCAACAATGACTTACATCAACAATTTCTCAACAACTCAAAGTTACACTTCAAACACTGATTGCAACTATGAATGAAGAAGCAATATCCACTCACAATGTAAGTTCAATACAATGTCACTGCAAAATATTTTTGTAAATGTGCAGCATAAACTAATGTGCAATAACCCTTTAAGGCAGTTGGTTTCTCTCTTCTTCAAAGAGTTGTTTTACACCAACAACAACTCAACTCAACAAAAGAAGGAGATTCAAAAACTTTGATGTTAGTTGTACTGCTTCACAATAGAGACTAAGAGAAACTCCAAAAATCAGAAACTCTGTGTGGCCAAACTATGAGTGAATGCCACTGTTGTTTTGAAAATGATGACCAATTTACAACTTGTCTTCACATTGTCAAACTCTTTCAGAGAGTCACCCTTCTATACATGCCACAAATCATACAACACAAACTTCACTTTTCTACTATGTAGACAATCCACCTACTCATATGCCATTTCCTCTCTCTCTGTTGTATTTTTTTTTTTTTTGAAAAAAAAAAAGAAATTAGGGAAAAACAAAGGTATTAACTGGGGGAGGCATTTACTGGGGGAGGTTTTATCTCGGGAGGTGTTTTCTGGGGGAGGGTTTATCTAGGGAAGATTTACTGGGGAGGTGTTTTCTGGGGAAAGGTGAAACTAGGGAAGGTATATCTGTAAAAAAAATATTTAAAAAAATCATTTACAGAAAAAAAAAAAAAAAAAAAAAAAAAAAAAAAAAAAGGAAGGGGATTAATTAAAAAAGGGAGGGGGAATTATTTTTAAAAATGAACGCAGATGGGAATGGGTCGGTAGAGGCCAAGAGGAGAGGGGTCGTGAGGGAGCTGTGAGGGGAAGGGGCCATGAGGTCGGGGGATGGGTTAGGTAGGAGCGTAGGGAGAGGACGGCCGTGAGGAGAAGGGCCGAGGGGAGGAGGATGGAGGGGGCGGGCTGTAGGTGGGAGGGAGGTGAGGGAGTGAGCTGTGAGGGGGAGTAGCATAAGGGGGAGGGACGATTGGGGAGGCGGGTTGGGTGTGAGTGCAGGCGGGGGTGTGGAGTAGTGATGGGGCGGGTGTATTACAGTGAGGGGTGACAGAGGGAGGGAGGATGAGGGTCAAGGGAGTATTGTGAGGGCGGGTGAGCGGGGTGTGCGCAGGGTTGAGTGCGGGTAGGGAGAGCGTGGGGTCGGGGTAAGGGAGGAGAGCAGGGTGGGTGGGCTGAAAGGCCGAGAGGAATGGAGTAAGGTCGAGGTGGTGGGTAAGGGAATGAGGAGAGGGGGCGCGTAAGGGGTGGGATGTGAGTAGGGAGCCGAGAGGTAGATCGGGATGGCTGTGTGAGGTGGGGGGGGGGGGGGGGGGGCGCGGGTGTGTGAGACGGGTGAGCAGAGTGTGTTGTGAGGGGGTCGTGAGCGTTAGTACAGAGGGTGGGTTGAGGGGTTAAGCCGGGTGTGAGGAATGAGTGTGAGGGAGATGGAGTGCTGAGGTGAGGCTGTGAGGGAGGGCCGAAGGCTGACTATGGACCAGAAATTTTGAAATTTTATTTTATTTTATTTTATTTTATTTTTTTTAATAGTAAAACAACAGAGAATTTCTGAGGGAGTGGTGCTGAAAATTTTACAAATATACAGCAGAGAATTTCTGAGGAAGAGGGAAATTGCAGAAACAGTAGAATTTGCAGAAATTGTTTACAGAAATGTGCATAATTGTTTATAGAAATTTTCAGTAAAAACCCAGAATTTTTCCAGAGACCCACTTTAAACAGTAGCAGAAAATATTTTTTCTACTCAATCCTTTCCAAAATTTAGAGATTGCACAATAAAGTGCAGAAATAAAAGTAGGCAGAGATTGCAGGAAAATTGCAAAATTGGAAGGAGCAGTGAGAAAACCTATAAAATTTAAGATGCACAACGCTGTTCTTCACAAAACTAATTTCTGAATGCTGCACAAGATTGATGAATGCTGCAAAAATAACTGTTGCAGAAAATCTCTAAATGCTGCAAAAATGACCAGAATTTTTGCAGATTTACACAGGCCACAAAAACAAATGGCTCACACAAGTTTGATCTGGTTATGAACGTATCAGCTACGATACCTTGTTAAACACACATAGGGTGTAGGGAGAAAGATAAACACACACAATAAAAAGATAGGCATTCGTTGCATCTTTATTACACATAGATGTACATTTATAATACAATAATGTGACTCTTGGATTCATCTTCCAAGGTCACTTGGACTCCTTTGTGACTCTTCGCCTTCCACACCTACCCATGGAGGATTAGGTGTTCAACAAACATAATCACAACTATTCCAAATATATCTATTGACCTTGGCCCCTACAATCTGAGACCCCGTGACAAGAAAATTTTGGATAAGGAGATCCAGGTGGGTTAGGAAGTGTGTCTGCCTTGGATAAAATCAAGCACATGAGGGGGCGAAAGTCAGACCTTTCCAAAGAAAAACTGAAGGATATTCTTGATGTTGTTGATGGTAGGCAGTTATCCCTCAAAGGGGCGCTTAGAGCAGCGGCTACCCTGGCCTTGGTGTCTAAATGATAGTGTTATATTTCAATTGTAGGGGCATGGCCAGTGCCCCCAAAAAATAGTGATTAAAAGCTTGACCTCCCATTACAAACCCGAGATATTATTTCTCCAAGAAACTTTGGGTTTTGGGGACCTTATCTCCTCTTTCATTTCCTCCTTCCTCCTTGGGTCGACATTTATGACCTCTAATGTTAAGATTCATTCGGGAGGGCTCACTACTGGGATTAGAAATGGCTCTGTCAAACTTCTAAATTGCTAGACCTTGGACCTTCTGATTGGGGTGGAGGTTACTTCACTAGAGTTGGTCTCATGCTTCACTCTTGTCAACGTTTATGGACCTTGTGCTAACAGAGTTGGTTTATGGAATTCTTTGTTTGATAAATATTTTATGAAAGTTCCGCACCTAATTGTAGGGGCTGACTTAAATTTCTCCGTTGGGAGATTGGAGGCCTGGGGCCCAAACACTAGCACTGATCCCCTAGCTAATTTTTTCCTCAAAAAATTGTGAGACGACAAGATGATTGATCCAAATCTAAGCAAATACGTCCCCACATGGAGAAATAATCAAGTGGGTGAGACCAGGATTGCTAAAAGGTTGGATCTTTTTCTTTTAAGCGATGAATTTTCTTCTGGGGCTTCTAGTTTTCGTCAATGGTTGGCACTGGTGGTGAATCAGATCACTCTCTGATCATCCTTGAGTTGAAAGGGTCGTTGGCAAAACCTGCATCCCCATTTAAATTCAATGTGGGATGGCTGAAAGAGGGGGAATACCATAAGTTGGTGATCGATACTTGGAGACGAGTCAGTGTGGAGGAAAATGGATCATATGCACAGGCTCTTATAAACAACTTTAAAACATTAAGAGGGTTCTTACACCAATTTTTGGTCATCTAACCTGTTACTATTAGATGGACTAAAGTACACCATGTAAGACCAATTTTACCATAGTAAAATTGCTTTCACTATGAGAAATAATTGAATAACTCATATTTTATTAAATTATTTATGGTCTAAACATGAAAACCCATGAGGAATAATTAAATAAATCCTTATTTATTTGATTTTCCTCTAGGGATAGTTAACTAAACCACTGTTTAATTAATATTCATAGTCATATTTAACTCAAAACATGAAAACTAACTAGATAATTTATTATTTATCTTATTATTCTCTAGGAAAAATTATTTAAATAATTATTTAATAATATTCCTTGTTGAATTTGACTAAATCATTTTTAAATAATTAAATAAATCATTATTTATTTAACTATTCCTTAACCTCATCCTGGAAATAATAAATTATTTATTTATTTATTTATTATTTATAAATAAAGGGATTTAACCAATTCTAAATTCTTTTTCCCTCCACCAAAAATAATAAAATATTCCAAGTAAGTTGGATCTAGATTTGGTTAATAATATTTTAACTATGCACCAATGTCTGGACTAACTCAATATTTTTTTTTATAAATAGAAGGGTTTTTCCATTCATTCGCTACCTTTTTTATCACCTTTTGATCTATACTTTTGGTCTGACTTTGATCCTCCATCATTGTCATATGTTTTCTACTTTTACCTGTGAGCTCCCTTTGAGTTCTATTTTGTCTGGGTTTTTTGCACCATCAAGAGAGAGAGATCTTGGATCTGAAGCGTTGAGGACATACAAGAACCCATCTCATTGAGGGGGGACTAGTAACATCTTTATTTTTTCCCTTCCCAGGTGTCATAATACAAAAAATTCTTTATAAATTCTTGTCTTGTCTATTGGATGTATGGAGCAACTCTTGTTTATTTTCGTTGTTTAATGTCTTTAACTGCATAGATATGGATTTTTGTAGCATTTATTCTGATCACCTACTACAGATCTAAGGAAATTGACAGCCACATTTTATGTTAGGGTTGTTTATTATGCACAACTAAAGTGAGTTTTTTTTGTACGCTTGCGATTAGAATTCACTCTAACAACTAGTGACTCCACAAGGGTTTTTAATTATGACCGTTGTCGTTTTTCAAATCCATGCATGAACAGTTGCTTCAACCACTAGGGGTTTTCTTCAAATTCTTATTTTTCATTCCTTGATGTTGTTTTTAACCTTTTTTTATCCTAAAACAGTAAAAATTCTAACTTTTGTGTGTTTATGGGCCATTTGCGCAGGTAACAGGTATCAACCGCGACAAAGATGACAACCTTTTTTTAAACTTGCCACCGAGACAGCCGGAAGTGTAGGTCGCATTTTCAGCCCAATACATGCGACCTCAGCTCTTAGGTAGCAGAAAATTGCCCAAAAACTGCGACCTCAGCAAAAAGAAGGTCAGTACCTGCGACCTCAACTTTTCTGTCGGATTTTTCTGTTATTTTTCAGAGTTTGTCTTGGGCACTATTTAGGGTTCTCTGACCTCCGTCTTTACCTGTTTTGGACCTATACTTGCTTATTTTTACTCATCGAAGTTTGAACCAAGCCCCTTAGGGATTTATTACGCTTCCACCTTTTTAGGAGGAGTTTAGCTGAAGCAGGTCTTCTGAGATTTCAATGTTTTTCAACCATTTTTTCATATGAGAACCTGTCTTTTCAGATCCATTTCAGACCAGTTATTTATCCATCCAAAACACCTCTTTCCAGTTTTGTTTGGTCCTCCCTTTAGGGTCCCCTACGTTTCCCTTTAGGTTGTAGCCTTTCGCCACCTATTTTTCAGCATTTTTCCCTCTGGTTTCTTGTTGTTTTCTGCACCTCTTTTCAGCAGATCTGACCTATAGATCCCTGTCCCTCTTGACCTTATATCTATTGGTCATATTGTGTGTTTTGAGTAGATTTCACCCACCCTTAGACTAGTTGTTGAGAAGCCCTCCTTTTTGGGTTTAAATTTATGCATCTTTAGTTGTTTATTTTATTGTCGCTTTCAGTTTTATTTATTGTTGATTTCAATTTTATTTACAGTTATACAACATCTTTTTTCTTTTCTCTATGAACATGTCTAGGATTAATTAAAATTAACACACTTGTCACACACACACACACCTAAAGCGAAGAGTGCCTAGTTTACACCATCAGGCCAAGACTAAAACATTGTAATTAATTAATTAATCTGCACCTTCGTGCCCTTGTTTACCTCTCTTCCTTATTGGGTTCCGTGTATCTTTTCCATCATTGCGCCCCCAAGGCGTTCATCCCGGCGACTCCAAGGCCTTCATCCTCAGTTAGGAAGACTTACTCCACCGCGTAGGGTCAGATTTAGTCCTCCGTCGAATCCCCATTTCGACTCTAATTATGGTTCATCAGGTTCTCCTCCTGTTCCTATCCTCGGTTCTCCTCAACCTTTCACCTTAATCATGTTTGGTGCAGGACCTATCGCTGGTGGTGGCCTCGACTCTAATGCTAGAGCCGCTACTAGCGGAGTCGCAACAAGAACAGTCTTGGATACTCCCTTGCTTCCTTATATGGCAGGCCTAAGCCTTCCCAAGTTCAGATAGTTGATTAATGACCCTATACACCATGATTCAGGTTGGCTTGCTATGCCAACCAAGCTTCCTTCAAACATCCCTAAGTTTTAAGGAAATGTTGGAGAGGATCTTACCAACCATGTTCATTCTTTCCACATGTGTTGTTCGTCCAACCCTATCACTGATGACTCTATCCGTCTTTGGTTATTCCAGCGTACGCTTACTGAAGAAGCTTCCAAGTGGTATGTCGACCAGGTCGTTGCCTCTCATGCTAATTTTGTGACCCTTGCAAAGGTGTTTATGTCCTACTTCCAACTTCTCCTTCACTATGACACCGGTACCGAACTTTTGACCACTTTCCATCAAAATTTTGCCACCCACCTATCTGACCATGTTCAAGAATGGTGCGGAAAGAAGAGCTTATGTCAAGCTCCAGTTTTCGAAGAACGTGTCTACATAGAATGATTTCTCATATCCTTTTTTCCCTCTATTGGTAAAGATGTCGTGTCTCACTTTCCTCAAACTAAGGAAGAAGCCCTCCAATTTATGTTGAATTATGACTTGATCAACGTGCAATCTGGTTATATTTATACCGTCTTACCTGACCTCCCTACACCTTGTGGTGCCAATGCACTGGGGGAATCTCATGCAGTTGACGGTATCGTTGGATCCCTTTCACATCCGTACACTCATCCTCTAATGGGTTATGGTTTCCCTCAGGGAGGGACCAGCTCCTTTAGCACCTTTCCCCCTCCCGGAAGCATGTATCGAGGACACGATATGCCTCATGCCTTTGCCCAGCTGCATCCTCTGATGCCAAGGCCTGCTATTGCCCAATCTGTTTACCCCAATGTTGCTCAACCTCATTACTATCTGTATCCATAGCCAGGTGCTCCATCTCCTCCAACAGAAGCACCGCAGCCTCCCATGCCTTCTCAAGCTCCGCAGCGGAAACCACCCCCCCTCAGGCTCAGGTGCATGCGCTGCAGAGTGAGAATAATCCTCCCACTTCCAAAAATAATAGGAAAGGCAACCAAGATCAACCTACTCAAGGTAATCAAGGAAACAATCCCCAAGGGAATACATCTAACACTACAACTCAGCAATAGGACAATCAGCCCAAGCAGAACAGGCCTCTTCGTACGAATAAGCCTTGTTCTTGTTGTGGTGTCCATGGTCACTATACCCATGATTGACCCCTTTTACCTCAGATGCGTCAACTGTGGGAAGCTCAAGTAGCATCTCGAGGACAACAAGCCTCTCCTTCGATTTCTCCTAATGTTGTGCCTACTCAACAGGTTGTGTTTACCAATCCTTTCCCCCAGCAAGGATATGTGGCTGCCCAACCCCCTGAAGGTCAGGCGACTGCTCAACCTACTCCATCTGGTACCTCTGATTACTAGATCCTTATGATGCAATCTGACCAGGCCAATACCATCGATCCCAACCTTCAGACTTGGTCGCGCCAGTACACCAAGCCTCCCGCTACATCCGCAACCGAGCCCTAGTCCTCAGGTCCCACAGAGCCAATTTCAACACCCAATGGTCCTTTACAGATCCCTCAGCCTAAGGCAGAGGTACATACCAAGATCCCCAAAGGACCGTTACGCTGAAACGCTACTTTTGGTAAAGTCGCCCACACCTACAATATAGTAGATGACTTGGCGTAACCCCTCCCACCATGTCAACGCTAGAAGTCCTCCAGTCGTGCCTTTCACAACGTAAAGCTCTACTAACTGCCATGGGCACTGTGGATCCTTCAGATGATATTTTGATTGTCTTCGATGTGGACAAGTCAGAGCATCCACCCTTACCTACATTTGTTGCCTTCCAAATACCTGTCAAGATCTGGAATGCCAACATCTCTCGATGTATCATTGGCGAGGGGGCATCCACCTGCGTGATGTCTGCTTTTGTTTGGAAAAAGCTCGAATCGCCCGAGTTAGCCCCTTCCACTATCACCCTCTGTGCGTGGGATAACCATTCTTCCCAGCCCCTTGGCATGTTCCACAATTGTCCTATTACCCTTGTGGGAAAAACTGTTTGTGTTGACATTCAATTCATTGATGCCCCTTTAGACTACAACATTATATTGGGTCATAGTTACACTTATGTGATGTATGTTGTCCCATCTGCAGTTCGCCATAAGATGTGTTTTTTTCACAATGGAAATATTGTCACTATAGATCAGCTGACATATTACGAACCGAAGTCTCAGACCTCTCCAGAGTCCATTATTTTTTCGGTGGCCAATAATCAAACAGTCGAACCTTCGACCAGTGTCTCACATGAAGTCTATAAATATTCCTCTTTTCTTGTTTCATTCCCTAGTCTCCCCCCTCTTATCCCTAACCCTGGCTCGTCGAATTTTTTCATGATGCAATCGTCTCAGTCCAACCTCAAACGGTTCAGTTCAACTAGTCAGCAACCTAGCCCTTTGCACCCTGCTCCTAGTACTTCGACTCAGCCTTCAGGAACTCCTCCTCAAGGCCCTTCATCTGTAGTTGGTGTCCCTTATCCTCTTTTTCCTCATGGAACAGTTCCCCCTAACCTTAACCATCTGTGAGCTATTCCGCTTGGCCATGGCCCCTCCGGTCTAATACCATTTCTTTCTCCCCCTTCCGGATTATTTTCGATACCTGGTATGGCTACCTTGACCCTTCCCAACATGACCCTAGGGATCCCAGTCTGGTACATTGATCCCCCAGCCAATACCTCGCCTGGCTAACTCAAACCTTACAATGCTTTGACCCCGGTCCAACCGGTCGCTATGACCCCTCCCTTCGCTTCTATGTCTCAACCACCTCAACAAGAATCTACTCTTGTTGCAAATGCCTCGAGTGAGGGGGGCAAAGCCCACAAAAAGGCACCTATGGAAAAGGCTTCCCACACAACACCTGCTCCTCCTAAGCCTCCAAAGTGTACACCTCTATGTGCTTTGTGTGATGTTGTCAGTCATGCTACCCATAATTGTCCCAAATTGCCTCATCTCAAACCCATGGTCAACAAAGCGTTTCATGAGTCTAATATCCTAGAATTCCATGTCACTTTCCCAGATTCAGCCAAGAAACTCAATAATTTTCACACAAATCAACCTTGTGCTTTGTGTGATTTCCATGGCAACTATACTCACCTTTGTCCCCGCCTCGATGATTTCCACACCTCCTTGGAAGCAGTTCGCCAATTCAGCGTCGAGCGCAACGAGTCCATTTCTCCATTACTTACGAGTTTTGCTTCGGAAAAACTAGAGGACACATCCACTCCCATTGAAATCTCCCCTCTCCTGATGCCGAGATGATGGAGTCTTTGGCCACTATCCTCTACCTATCATCATCTATGAGATCCATGGTGGAAGACCCCTATGGGGAATCACCTTCTGTTTCACCTGACCTCCCTTCAGTGATCACCTTGGGCTCAACATCGGTATATTCTTCATCTACTTGTTCTTCAGTCACCCTCCATGACGATTGTTGTCAAACCAACTCCAAAAATAGAAGAAAAGAGATATCAACGCTTTAGAAATAAGCCACTTCGAGGGGGAAAACTCCAATACATTACATGAATGAACAATTCTTGGATGATACGAATGACAAAACCTCCTTTCTATACATAGGATTCCATGGAGCCACAATGTAATCCTAGTGGGGCCACAATGTAATCTTAGCCGACCTAACAATAATAATCTAAGGGCACAATAATAACAAAATGGGGGTCTCAGGGGTACAACAATAACAATAAGGGGGTTACACTAACAACAATAAGGGACTATACTAGTAATATAGGAACTTAACATGCTCCTCTCCTTCAAAAAAGTGTTTTCCTCAATGCTTGAGTAACTCCGGGTGCTTTTGTATAAAATTCTCATCCTCCCATGTAGAATCTTCAGTGGGTAAATTCTTCCATTTGATGAGATACTCTAAAATTGATCGATTTCGTAGTTGTCGATATCTTGTTTCCGTGATTGCTTCAGGTTCCAATATGGTTTTTCCTTCCTCATCAAGTTCTGGCAATATTGTTTGAACCGGAAGTTTGTCCCCTATAACCTTTTTTAAGCATGAAACATGGAAAACTTGATGCACTCGCAAAGAAGCAGGAAGCTCCAATTTGTATGCCATAGTACCAATCTTTTGCAACACCTTGTAAGGATAATAGTACTTTGGCGATAATTTATTATCCTGCTTATTTTTCTTGAGGGACATTTGTTTGTATGGTTGTAGCTGTAAAAATACCTAGTCTCCCACATCAAAACTTCTCTCACTGTGATGTTGACATGCCTGTTGTTTCATTCGATTTTGTGCCAAATTTAGGTTATCCTTTAAGAGTTGGAGAACTTCTTGTTGATGCTCGATGTGATCTTCCACTGCTTGAACCCTAGAATTTTCCCTTAAAAGAAGATGTGATGGACGATGGATGATATCCATAAAGTGCCATAAATGGGGTCATTTTTGCTGCATCCTGGAAGGAAGTGTTATACCACCATTCAGCGAGAGGTATCCACTTGACCCATCATGCTTGCTTATCAGATACAAAACAACGAAGATATCCTTCCAAACGTTATTCACTATCTCTGTTTGACCATCGGATTGAGGATGATAAGATGAGCTATGAGCTAGTTAAGTACCCAAACAAGAAAATAATTTCGTCCAAAAATTTCCTATAAAAATGGGATCTCTTTCACTTACAATAATCTTCGGGTTTCCATGTAGCTTTTGAATTGTTTCCATAAATTCCGTAGCAACTATACTTGCTTTAAATGGATGAGATAATGCACAAAAGTGTGCATACTTGGTAATTCTATCAACTACCACCATGATGACACTCCTTCCTTTGGACCTAGGTAAACCTGTGATAAAATCCATTGAAATCTCCTCCCAACGTTGACTTGGAATGGATAAAGGTTGTAGAAGACTCGGGGTCTTAATTGTTTCAACTTTATTTTATTGGCAAACCAAACATTCCGCCACAAACTTTTGAATATCAGATTTAAGGCCATCCCAAAAAAATTCTTTCTTCACCCTGTGGTAAGTTTTTAAAAATCCTGAGTGCCCTCCTAAAGGAGAAGTGTGCAATTCCAGAAGAATCTTTTGTTTTAGTTGGGAATTATTACAAAGATATAAGCGATCTTTGTACCATAAGGAATCATTTTTCCAACTAAATGTATCAGATGTACTAGGATCTTGCTGCAACTTTTGAATGAGTGTCCATACATCTCTGTCCTTCTTCCATTCATCTCTTGCTTCAGTTATCCAATCTGGTTGGATAATAGAAATGGCACAAAGCAATGCTTCCACCTCTTCATTCTTTCTTGAGAGTGCATCTGCAACAACATTAAGCTTTCCTTTTTTGTAGATTATTTCAAAGTCATAACCCAACATCTTTGTGGCCCATTTTTGTTGCTCTTCTGAAGATATTCTTTGTTCCAAAAAGTGTTTAAGACTTCATGATCAGCTTTTACCTTGAAGTGTCTTCCCATTAGGTAAGTTCGCCATTTCTTTAGTGCATGCAGTATTGCTAACATTTCCTTCTCATAAATAGGTTTCTGTAAATACTTTCCTTTGATTGGACGAATTTCAAAAGCAATGGGTCTTCCTTCTTGCATTAAAACAACGCTAATTCCATTTCCCGAGGCATCACATTCTACAATAAAGGTTTTTGTGAAGTCTAGCGTAGCTAAGACCGGTGCTAGGCACATTGCCTCTTTAAGATGTTCAAAGGCCTTAGTTGCTTCAAGATTCCATGAAAATGCATCTTTCTTCAATAATGTTGTTAGAGGTGCTGCTATTCTCCCATAATTATTAACAAACTTAAGGAGAATACCTCAAAAGTAGAATCAGAAATCCATGAACTAATTATAGTATAAGGTATCTCCTCCAATGCGAATACCACCGGTTAGGTTCACCTTAACACCATAGATACAAATATGATCCATATAGATATCCAATTCTTGTATCTAAAGAAACATTTGGGATGTTTTACATAATTGCTTCAACAAATGGAGGCATCTATATCAACATGCTGAAATATGATCCTTCCACATTCCGTTGTAGATTAGTATATCATCAAAAAATAATGGACATTTAAGTTTGGCGAAGGTTTAAGCACTGAATTCATCAACCCTTGAAATGTAGAAGGTGCATTGGTAAGGCCAAAAGGCATGACCAAAAATTCATAATGACCCTCATGAGTTCGAAATGTTGTTTTCAGAATATCTTCAGTCTTCATTCTAATTTGATGATATCCCGAACGAAGATCCAACTTGGTAAAATAAATTTCTCCATGTAATTCATCCAATAATTCATCAATCACAGGAATGGGAAATTTATCTTTAATAGTGAGCTTATTGAGCTCCCTATAATCCGGACACATGCGCCATGATCCATCTTTCTTGTGCACCAATATTACTGGGGCAGAGAAAGAACTTTGACTAGGTTGAATTATACTAGCCTCTAACATTTATGCAATCATACGTTCAATTTCGCTCTTTTAGACATAAGGATATCTGTAAGGCCTGATGTTTGGACGAACGCTTCCTGGAATCAAATGAATAGCATGATCATGATCACGAATAGGTGGGAGTCCTTTTGGAGTATCAAACACCTTGGAATGATTGTCTAAGACTTTTTGGAGATCTGGAGAAAAAGATGATTTTGATGTTGGAACTTCTAGTGAGCATAATTGTGCAATTACGCCTCATTGTTCTTTCTTCAGAAGCTTTGTCATGACATTAGAGATTATTATCTTTCCTGGCTTCCTTGTGATACCCCATAATTTGATTTCCTTTCCTTTCGAAAAAAAATTCAAGAAAATTTCTTGAAATTAAAAGCTGCCATCCCCAAATATTGTAACCATTGTACTCATAGTACAACATCAACACCTCCCATTGGAATGAAAAGCACTGGAATATTCAATACATATTCTCCCATGGCTAGCTTGATATTATGGAATTTTCCAGAGCAATTTATAGTTCCTCCATTTGCAACCATCACTTGAAATTCTGGTGCTGGGTATAAGAAAAAATTCAATTCTTTGGCTACCTTACAATGAATAAAATTATGGGTACTACCCGAATCAATCAACACTATTCGATTTTTCTTCTTGATATGCCATTCTATATTGAGTTTGAGGAGTGGTAACTCCACACTTGATACATTACATGATATGGTCAGACTCATTTCTTCTTCTTCTAGGGTTGCTTTCTAGTGTATATCCTCTTCTTTTGAAGTTTCTTGTTCATTTTCTTCCTCCTCTTCACAATCTATGTAAAATAATTTCTTCTCGGCACACTTATGACCTTTAGTGTATTTGCTATCACAACTGTAGCAAAGCCCTTTTGCTCTTTTTTATTCCAATTGTTGTGGTGCCAACCTTGTAGGTTGTGGAAGTCTAAGAGTAGCAACACTTCCATATTTATAGATGTGAGTGGTAGGCTTCCTTGTCTCCATAATTTTACATTCAATTTTTCTTGCCAACCTGAATGCCTTCTCCAATGAATCAGGTTCCCAAACGTGAACTTCATGTTGGATGTTATCCTTTAAAGTCCCTATGAAGACATCAATCTTGTGTTCCTATGGAATATTAGTTACCCTTATATTCAATTTTTGGAAGTCCTCAATGTGCTCCACCACTGAACCCTTTTGTTTGAGATTTATCAATTGGCTAAAGAAGGTGTTGCTTTTTGTATCCTCATAATGTGCTATCATTTCCTCTGTAAACATTGACCAAGTGACAATTTTTTTACTGGAGCAAAGCCATCGATACCATACAAATGTATTTTGTTTTAAATGTAAAGTTGCAATGCGTACCTTTTGGGTGTTTTTCACATTATTGAGATAAAAATATTGCTCCATCTGTAGTATCCAAGTTACGGGATCCTTGCCATCAAACTTCCTCATATCCATATTTGGAATATGGTGGTTCTTCCATCCAACATTAGAGTTTATGACATCACGATTAACATTTATTTTGTTCTCATCATGAGTTTCCTCTGCTATCTTTTCGCCATTAGGAAAAATTTCTTGTATCAACTTTGCCAAACCTTCGATGTCTACTTTTAGATCATTCTTCATGTTTTCCATTTTTTCATCAATCTTAGCTTCCATGTCATCCATCTTAGCTTCCACGCCAACTTCGATGCCATCCATCTTAACTTCCAAACCATTCATCTTAGATTCCACACCTTTCTTCAAACCATCCATCTTAGTTTCCACGCCTTTCTTCAAAACTCCCATTTCATTTTTTGTTGCTCTCTGCAATAGGTGCACTTGCTCTTGTAATTTTGATATCTCATGTTTCGTTTCTTCATCTTCGTGAGTCATAGAAGAGCCTTCTGAAGGCTTAATGGGTGTTGAATTCTTTTTAGGGGGAATTTTAGAACCCAATACTAAAATATATGCTCAATAGGCCCTTGGAATCACTTCAAACTGATTTTTTTACTCAAGACTTATGTAACTCGGAAAAAAAATACACACCTTTATCTTGCTTTTGAGGAGCTCGATATTGAAACTAAATTATCTCTGTGATTGCGAATATTCAATATCTAAAATTTGGCCCCGAGGTAACCCTCTAAATCCTCTTTCGAATGCCACAGGTCTGACTTGATTTGGATTCTTCAAGGAAATGTTATATCCAATCTCCCACAATGACCTAATTATGGACTGGTTCAGTAAATCAAACTTGTGCGACTTGCTACATATCACTTCTTTCTCCTTCTCATCTAAAATTGATAGACAGGAAACTACAGTCTGTTTGCTTCCGGCCACTTTTTATAGAATTCCAATCCGATGCTCAGAGAGAGAGTTATGAAGATTTTCCCACAATCACCTCTTTGAGATGAAATTCAGAAGCCTGAAAAAGCCATAACTTCCACAAATCATATCTCCGAAAATATTGCGAACCAAGATCTGAAATTTTTCAACAATGTTCCTCCAAATGTCAAATTTGCGCTCTAAACATTTTAGCTTTTGAACCTTCGTAGACAAAAATTTATAGCGAAAATGTCGCGATGACATGTTTAGGTTAAATTTGGGAGCTTGCAAAAAGCCCTAAGTTCCACAGATCATATCTCCGAATATATTGTGAACCAAGATCTGAAATTTTGCGACGATGTTCCTCATAATTTCGGCTTCGCACTCTAAAACTTTCAGCTTCTAAACCTTCGTAGAAAAAAAGTTATAGCGAAAATTCCACAATGACCTGTTTGGAGCGGTGAAACCCTAGAATCCAAAGCTCTGATACCAAATGTTGTGAATCCAGCTTCAAAAATAGAAGAAAAGAGATATCAACGACTTAGAAATAAGCCACTTCGAGGGGGAAACCTCCAATACATTACATGAATGAACAATTCTGGATGATACAAATGACAAAACCTCCTTTCTCTATATAGGAGTCCATGGGGCCACAATGTAATCCTAGCAGGGCCACCGTGTAATCCTAGTCGACCTAACAATAATAATGTAAGGGCACAATAATAACAAAATGGGGGTTATAGGGGTACAAAAATAACAATAAGGGGGTTACACTAACAACAATAAGGGACTATAGTAGTAATATATGGACCTAAAAATGATGCGCATATGAACCTCATTTCTCATGATGATGAGTCAGGTAGCTTTGCCGCATCACGTGGTACTTCTTCCACCAGTCACCCCATATTCTATTGCGATGACGACATTATGGAAGAATTTACCACCCCTGAATTTATCTATGCCCCCTTAAATCGAAACCATGCATTCGAACCACATACACCTTGTGGTCATTACATTGACACCCAATGTTTTGGTAAGGCGGCACCCATATTTGAGAGTCCAGGAGAAGTAATTCTCCACAACCCTCCTAGTGTATTTGGTAGTGTCGACTCTAGTACCAATATTTTTCCCCATTTAGAAAAACCTCTATAGTTCCATACCACTTCAGATCACTCTAGGGATGATCCACTTCATCATTACTTCATCTTACATCAACAACCCAGTCCCTTAGACGTTATTGTTTACCAACCTCTATATTTTCTCAGTGAGCACCAGTTCATTATCTCCGAAGGCACTCTTTGGTATAGTGACACCATGTATGGCGCTCCATAAACTCCTCTTGCTAGGGGCATCATTCCCACCTTTTCATACTAGATCAGTCCCCTCCATCACATATTCTTGGGGGAAGTATCCCATGCTTGGGGGCACGATGGCACCCCTGGCCACCTTCTCACTTGATTAACTAAAGTCTCGGCCTAGACACACCCGATCTATGTATGGTCGATTATCCTCAAATTCCTTGGATAGTTAGACCTACCGACCTCTCCAGCGAGCCATATATCGTATATTTTTTATACCCTATCTTCAAACATTCTACTTTGTGTGATACCATACTTACCACTTGGTCCCTCTATTTGACTTGGTGGGTGGGGATGATTCTAGACCTTCTCTAGCAGTTCATTTTTGTATTCTTTTCTTACCTTGATGCTTCACCGATACCATCCTTCCAAGAAGCATTAAGGCCACCTTTAGACAAGTAAGGTCACATACCTAAAAGTCACGGATCTCAGTTCCAATGGTCGTTTTGTATGCTACGATCGCCGCAAGATTTATGGCCTTTTCCTCCTCTCCACATTTAGCGTAGCTACACCTGCAAATGAATCAAGTTGGAGGGAAATTGCCTTATTAAAAGAAAAACCCAACTTTTTATTTCTCCAATTGCGACCAAACCGTAGCTCAGTTTGACAAACTGTCAGCACCATTGGAAATATCTCACCGAGCACTCAAATGGGTATCCTTTCGTTTTTGGTGATTTGATACTTCACCCGGAAGCCTTTTTTCCAAGAAGGGTCACTTTGCCACTTCTCAAAATCTAATTTCTTCACTTGCCACACTTGTACTAGGGGAAAATTTTCACCTTCATACTTGTTGATTCTCGTGTTGATTTTCGTCATGAGTAACCATCTTTTTCTCATGTTTTTATGGTCCTCACCGGGCCTATTCTATGTGGCAGCATCATCAAGTCGCCCTTGTTTAAAGCATCTGAGTTGAGTCATCATTGCATCCATGGAGTCTGTACCAAGTTCCTTTTGCCTCCCGTCACAGTCTTCCATCCTTCATTGCTTTGTACCTCCCTCGTGTTGCACATTTTGGCCTCCAGTCGTACTATCCCCTATCCCCTCCAGATTCGAGTCAGTAGTTTCCAGGTCATCCATGCCCTTTATGCTCTAACAAGGGAAGTCGTCAACCTGCTTCTCAGTATCCCCCATTCCACCAACATCCCTGGTGTCAGTTTATCAGTCGCTTTACTATTATCCCTCGTGCCTTAGTTGAGGATTCTCCATTGCCTAACCTATGGCAGACCTCCTTCTGTCGACATCAGCTTATTCATTCCAGAAGACAGGTCTAGAGGGCGGTGTACCTTGGTTCCAGATCCCACTCTTGTTTGGTGCCTCAGATCAGGAAAAGGGGCCCTTTATTTCCCTTTGACTTTATTGTTTCTCACTTCCAGCTCCTCATGGCATGATCAAGATTTGTATACTTGATGGTTCAGTGATGCAACAGATTGTACTAGTGATTCCCGGGTGTGTGTGAGATGCTTCAAACCTCATGAGGGGGTGGCCCTTCAGGTAGCCCCCCACATACCCGAATGACCTCTTTACTATAGCCTTAGATGCAGCTCTGTAGATTTTATGGTCTCAACCTTAGCCACTTGTAGTTCCTTTTTAGTTTGCATGTATCATTCATATTTTCAGATCCCTTTCCTGTTTTACAGGGCCTCTTTGGTTGTTATTATATCTCATGTACTCAAATATTATTGTGTAAGTCCTGGTTGTTGTCCCAGGCACAATATGTATGTGGATCCATTATTTTTTTATCTGGCCCATGTTTATGCCAACATGTACTATATAGCTCAGTCTCATTTTTGCTGGGCGCACCATTATTCTTTGTACTTTGTCATCTCGGCGGGCATAGGTATGCCTCCCCGACTTCATTGAGAATAGGTACTCACTCATAAAAGAGACTTGTCACACCTGTAAGTCTCGCCTCCTCAGGGTCTTTTCCTCTCTCGCTTCAATCCATATTATATTTCTCTCTCTCTGACTTCCCTTCTGTGTCTAGTGATTGTGTTCTTACAACGTACTTCGGTCATACGATTAGCTCCTAACGCTCATACATTGGGGAGCAATCTGTTACACCAATTTTTGGTCATCTAACATGTTACTATTAGATGGACTAAATTACACCATGTAAGACCAATTTTACCATAGTAAAATTTATTTCACTATGAGAAATAATTTAATAACCCATAGTTTATTAAATTATTTTTGGTCTAAACACGAAACCCCATGAGGAATAATTAAATAAATCCTTATTTGTTTGATTTTCCTCTAGGGATGGTTAACTAAACCACTGTTTAATTAATATTCATGGTCATATTTAACTCAAAACATTAGAATTAATTAGATAAATTATTATTTATCTTATTATTCTCTAGGAATAATTATTTAAATAATTATTTAATAATATTCCTTGTTGAATTTAACTAAATCATTTTTAAATAATTAAATAAATCATTATTTATTTAATTATTTCTTAACCTCATCTTGGAAATAATAAATAAATCATTTATTTATTTATTATTTCTAAATAAAGGGATTTAACCAGTTCTAAATTCGTTTTCCCTCCACCAAAAATAATAAAATATTCCAAGTAAGTTGGATCTAGATTTGGTTAATAATAATTTAACTATGCACCAATATCTAGACTAACTCAATATTTTTTTTATAAATAGAAGGGTTTTTCCATTCATTCACTACCTTTTCTATCACCTTTTGATCTATACTTTTGGTTTGACTTTGATCCTCCATCATTGTCATATTTTTTTCTACTTTTGCTTGTGAGCTTCCTTTGAGTTCTATTTTGTCTGGGTTTTCTGCACCATTAAGAGAGAGAGATCTTGGATCCGAAGCACTAAGGACATACAAGAACCCATCCCATTGAGGGGGACTGGTAACATCTTTCTGTGTTCTCTTCCCAGGTGTCATAATACAAAAAATTATTTATAAATTTGTGTCTTGTCTATTGGATATATGGAGAAACTCTTGTTTATTTTCGTTGTTTAATGCCTTTAACTGCATAGATCTGGATTTTTGTAGCATTTATTCTAATCACATACTGCAGATATAAGGAAATTGACAGACACATTTTATGTTAGGGTTGTTTGTTATGCACAACTAAAGTGATTTTTTTTATATGCTTGTGATTAGAATTCACTCTAACAAGGGCCACCATTTCTTGGGCTAAAGAAAAGGAGAAAAAAGACTCCAAATAACTTCAAGACATTTCTGATGCCCTAGAACAGATGTATGGAAATATTGATGAAGGTTTTTTTGATGATGACTCTCGTGTTAGGCTAAGAGAGCTGGAAAGCAGGAGGAGGAAGTTGTTGAGGGACAAAGAAGAAAGTTAGAGGTTGAAGAGTCGTGCCATCTAGTTACAAGCAGATGACGAGAATACTAAATTTTTTCACAATTATGCAAAGGGCCACAAAAACTATGATACTATTTGGGAGCTTGCCACCCCGGAGGGTGGCATGGCCGAATCTTTTGAAGACCTCTCCCGACTGGGGAAAAATTACTTCAAGAATCTCTATGATGAATAGGGTGGAGTCTTGATTGGGGAAATCATCTGGGTGGCACAAATTTTTCCAAGAAATATTGATGAGGAGGAAAATGATTTTCTCCTGGAACCTGTTGAGAAAAAAGAGTTGGAACATATTATCAAAACCATGCAAAAAGATAAGAGCCCGAGACCTCATGGGTGGATTGTTGAATTTTTCCAGCATTTCTTTGATCTAATGGGGGACACCATCACGAATTTTGTGGAAGAATCCAAATCTCGCGGCCACATCCATGATGCCTTGAAGACGAAATTTTTGGCACCCATCCCTAAAAAGGATAGCCCTACATCCTTTGATGAATTCATACCTATTTCTCTTTGTAACTGTATATACAAAGTTATTTCCAAAAATATTGCTAATAGGTTAAAACCCATTTTATCTAAATCTATTTCTAAAGAACAGTTTGGTTTCATGGATGACAAGCAAATTCATGAAGGTATTGGTGTGGCACAGGAAACTCTCCACAGTATTAAACTTTCCCGGAAAAAATGTATGATTGTGAAGATTGACCTCTTGAAGGCATATGATGAGATCAATTGGCTCTATCTTAGACTCATGCCTACACATCTGGGGTTTCACATTGATCTCATCAATTGGATTATGAGTTGAATCAAAAATGTGTCCTTTGTTGTGCTTATCAATGGGGCTTCTTCTCCCTTTTTTCTTAATAAACACAGATTGAGACAAGGGTGCCCTATTTCACCTTTGATGTTTCTCCTTGCGGCCGAAGGCCTTAGTCAACTGCTTCATCCGGCTAGGAGGGATGGGGATTTTGGGGGGGATTGAAGTGGCCATTAATTTGTTTATATCTCACCTCCTTTTTGTTGATGACATCCTTCTTTTTTGCAATGGAAACAACTTGGAGATCCAATTTTTGAAAAACTCACTGGATCTTTTCATGAAAGCCATTGGTATGAACATTAATTTTCAAAATTCTACACTGACTCGTGAGGGCATACAGGAGACCGATATGGCCTGGACTTTCAACATCCCTCCTTTCATTCAATACTCTTTTGGCTCTTGCATTAAATACCTAGGTTTCTCCCTCAAACGGGACTCATACCGAAAGCAGGATTGGTGGTGGTTGGTTTCAAAGGTGGAAAAAAGGATAAATATCTGGAGCCACAAGTGGCTATCTGTTGGGTGTGGAGCCTGATTATCTTCTTTATTTAGATGTATCATAACTTTGGACCCATTTTCTTAATGGGGCAACAACGCCGCCCGTCATTGAATGTTGCTTGGGGGGTCTAGGGAGGGCAACTGTGACTTTATGGAGCCCCCCCCTAGTAGGGGGTTTCGGGGGCAGTGCCTCCGAAGCTAAAAACATATGTAAAATTGCCTTGTAAAATATTGTAATTTCTAGTCAATCTGGGCCGTTCATTAGGTGGATGATCTGACGGTAGAAGTTAGGTTTAATTTAGGGTTTTTTTCTCTAGAAGTAAACCCCTCGTTTTGTATGAGGGCATTGTATTGCGGTTGTGGGTTGTATGAGTATTATGAGCAAGAAACAAAAAGGGAGACTGTGAGAGAGAACAAAGGATTTTACAACGGATTTGTTGTAGGTTGTGTCTCTTCATTTTTGCTAGATAATAGAAAGGAAGGACTAGTTGTTTGAGGTGGACATAACCCAAATTGGGTGAAACATGTATATTTGTGTCTCTCTGGTTTTATATGTTTTCTGTGTTTGTGTTTTCACATATATTTTATGTGTTCCATTGCTCTGTAATATATAATTTTCTAACACTATTCGGAGCATGGTGTTTGGTCCTCATAAAATCTATGCTTATGGATATCCCTGTGTACTGGATTTCTCTTGCTTGGGTTCCCATTGGCATCCCTAACAAAATAAAAAGTATCTACAGCAATTTCCTCTGGTCCGACAAAGAAACACAAATGACTCTACCCTGGGTGGCTTGGGAAAATATTGTGAAGCCCAAAGAATGGGGTGGTTGGGGCATCAAAAACCTTCGTCATTTCGCTACTTCGTTAGCGGAAAAGTTGGGTTGGAGGGTTCTCACTGCTAACAACCTTTGGAACTCCATGGTGAGAAGAAAATATATTGATCCCATCTCGGTTGATGATTGGGTCTGCATGCCGGAAAAATCTAGTTACAGAGTCTCCTCAATATGGAAGGCCTTTATCGGCTATGGGTTTAGTGGAAAAAGGATTGGCCTGGAAAATTGGAAATGGGGAGAGGTTTCATATTGGTCTGGACCCATGGGTGGTGTTATCACCCAAAAATTCTCAAAACATCATTGTGTCAACTCTATTTTTGGTCATGATTTCAAGGAGGTCTAAAAGTCATTTTAAGTCTGGGTAAAGGGTAGGTTATATTGCCAGTTCAAATAAAGTCTTTTAGGTCCACTCCATGATCAATAAACTCTGAAATTTTACCTTTTTTTAGTATGGTCTTAGATAGGTGATTAGGTCATTTCATGCTTTAAAGGGTAGCTGATAGGGTTAGAGTCTTAAAAGTCTCATTTTCATTTCCAAACAAAGTTTAACAACCTTATTCCATGGTTTAAAGGTCCCATCATCCATTAAGAAGTCATTCCATTAGGTTTAGGGTGAAATTTTTTGAAATCATATAGGAATCCACGTTTTCGTAGTGCATCTAGTTCAAAAATGTGATTTGCGCTACAAAAACGTTGTTTTCGTAGCACGCTACGAAACTACTGAAACAACCTTTTTCATCAAAAAACTCTGTTTTTTGGTTTTAGTAGTCAACTTCCAAAGGCGTTCCTGAGCGACTGAAAACTCATTTTTGAAAACTGAAAGAGGTTTTTCTTCCTAACATACTTAAATAAAAAAACCTCTCTAAGTTTCTTTAAATTCTTCATGAGGTGGGATAAATTTATCACTCAACTTGTGCTACGAAATTGTTGAAAGTCATTGAGAGAAAAACTTTATTTTTCTGGTTTTAGTAGTCAACTTCATGATCATTTTCTGGCTACAAGAAAAAGTATTTTGTAATTCTGAAGGTGGTTTCTCTTCATAAAATATCCAGCTACAATAACCTATCTCACTTTTCTCAAAAGTGTTACCAGTTGGGAGATACAAGGCTTTCTTTGAAGCCATATTTTCAGAAATCGGAATTTTCCAGTTTTACACATGTTGTTCAAAAATATTTTCTGGGTAGTATGAGAGGTATTTCAAAAAACCAAGAGAGGTTTTTTTTCCAGCAATATTGGTCTCCAAAAGCCTCCTTCAGTTTCACAAAATAAATTTTGGATGAGGAGATACAAGCTCTGTCTTAACACCTATTTTTCAGGTAAAAAACAGTAAAACAGGAAATCTGTCTCCTGATTTTTAGGGCAGTTTTTGTCATGATCAGCATGAATATATCAAAGGTGGAGGCATCATCCAAATTCGACCTCATGGGATTTCAGCTGGAAAAGGAAGCATTAAATTTTAGATAAGGTTGTTGCAAGCATATTTATGAGTTTCACTCCTATTTGGATTAGGACTCTTCAAAGACTGTTTACTTGTCATTTTGTAATTATAAGTCTGTTTTATGGTTAGATTAGGTGTCATAGGTAGGAATTCAAGGTGTCTAGTGGAGGATAAGCTTATCCTATGTTGTAAATCATCTATAAATGATCAAGAGGTCAAATTCCTCAGGGTTGGAATTTTTCATTAGCAAAGCAATTGTGTTATTGTGTTTCTTCAACTTAATACAGAGATTTGTTTGACTACTCAAGATTCACAAGGAGTTTAATGTGTATCATCTTTCTATGGCCTTTTTCCATTACCTACTTGCAGTAGTATTTGTATGTGTTATTTAGAATTCATTTGACAATGCTCTAACTTCCTTCACATGCAAATAGACT
The DNA here is from genome assembly GCA_034641835.2 of Pinus albicaulis. Taxonomy (NCBI): domain Eukaryota; kingdom Viridiplantae; phylum Streptophyta; class Pinopsida; order Pinales; family Pinaceae; genus Pinus; species Pinus albicaulis. The sequence continues at coordinate 750,523,760 of CM076578.1, forward strand.
GTGTTTTATCACTGTGTGACTGTTTTTCTCATAGACTTAGACTCCAAATGCCTTGACTTCCATGTTTGAAAAATTATGATGCTTTGTTGAAGACTATCTTGACTCCATGGCCCAATGAGTATTTTCTAATATTTGATTCAACCAGTTATACATTTTTATCCTTTTTATTCCTAGAGTTAGCCATCTAATCATTAATCAAAAAATCTTAAACCTATTGAGAGAGCCCTCTCAATTTGAGGAGGCTAAGCCTCAACCAAAAGATTGGTCTGAAAGAGTTACTCAAAGTCTACTTGATGAGCAGCCTATCAGGGTAAGATTTTGTGATAACATTTATGGCGCGTCTGCCGAGAGTCTGAAGATATACATCTCTTGAAAAATCATGAAGTTGAACTCTTGAAGGTAGTAGGAGCTCAGAATATGTTCAAGGCTGCAGAACTACCTTGGCGACTCCACACATCGAATAATAAAATTGGAAGGTGACTCCACTGCTTAAAGATCAATAGCTTGATGAAGTTTCAAGATGAGTTCCATTGCAAGAATGAATGCTAGGTATGCCCCTATGAATTGGTCTCATATCCTTGGTTTTCCAAATCTTATGCCAAAGGTTGAATGGTTAGATGATCTTCCAATATTCAAAGATGAAAAGAAAGACAATGCTACTCTTCATTTGGTTAGGTTCCATATGCATGTACACAGTCTTAAGCTTCAGTTCCCTGAATATTGTCTCATGAAGATGTTTATGACCACTTTAGAAGGAAGAGCATGGTCTTGGTATAAAGGTTTGGAAAATGGTTCATTATATTCTCTTGCTAATTTCCATGATGTATTCTATGAGATGTATAAAGAGTGTCATCCCTCCTTATTGCTGTAAACATTCTATGAGTTTTATTCAATATTTGGAGGATTGTTATGATGATGATGAATTCATGGATGAAGAAATTTTAGAGGCTCTTCATAAGAATACATTTCAACACCAAGAAGAAAGGATAACATCCCATAAAATGAAACATGAAAATCATCAGGGGTTTACTTATGAAAACCATGTTACATCCTCTGAGATTGATGTGAAGGTGTAGCAGACTTGCCAGTGTTTTGATCATAAAGAAGATTAAAATCATTGCAAACACCAAGAAGAAATACTAGAAGATGGCTTTTATAACCCTCAGGCAAAGGAAAAGGTTGATTTTTTATGCCATACTTTGCATCAGCTTACATCAAAGAATGATCATAATAATGAGGAAAATTACATTTTTTATGGAAATCATTCAGAAAAGCAGTTGGATAGCATATCAAAGGAATCTTGTGTGGCTGAGAATCAGTTGTCTAAAGATATAGAATGTTATGATGATCATCAAACTAACCATGTCTTCTTTGACCCTATAGCTGGATACATGGCAAAGCTTTGCACACCAGTATTTCATTTTCATTTGCATTATGAAGATCAGATACATTATAAGTTGCTTTGGTCATCTCACTATCATGGTTATTTTGAGGTTGAATGCAGTCAAGAGCCTCATATATCAGAAAAGACAATTGATTGGCTTCATTGGAAGTTTCATGTTCCTTGAGCTACATATGGAGATTGCAGCTGTTAGGGTAGGTAGGAGTATGTGCAAATAAGCTCAAGGTTGACTGAGCATTTTTTTTTAGTAGGTACAGTTTGAGTTCTTCTTGCAGAGACCATCAAACTTGAGCCCGAGGTGAAGGCCATAAAAGTTTGAAGCAGATTGGGCAGAATTTCAGAGTTTTATTTTAAAGGATGGATAGCAGCACTGGAGCTACTAGTTTTTAGTGTACCACAGGGGCACAATATCCCAAGTGGAGCCACTGTTATCACCCAAAAATTCTCAAAACATCATTGTGTCAACTCTGCTTTTGGTTATGATTTCAAGGAGGTCTAAAAGTCATTTTAAGTCTGGGTAAAGGGTAGGTTATATTGCCAGTTCAAATAAAGTCTTCTAGGTCCACTCCATGATCAATAAACTTTGAAAGTTTACCTTGTTTTAGTTATGGTCTTAGATAGGTGATTAGGTCATTTCATGCTTTAAAGGGTAGCTGGTAGGGTTAGAGTCTTAAAAGTCTCATTTTCATTTCCAAACAAAGTTTAACAACCTTATTCCATGGTTTAAAGGTCCCATCATCCATTAAGAAGTCATTCCATTAGGTTTAGCGTCAAATTTTTGCAATCATATAGGAATCCACATTTTCGTAGCGTAGCTAGTTCAAAAAAGGTGATTTGCGCTACGAAACTGTTGAAACACCTTTTTCATCAAAAAACTATGTTTTATGGTTTTAGTAGTCAACTTCAAAAGGGTTCCTGAGCAACTGAAAACTCATTTTTGAAAACTGAAAGAGGTTTTTCTTCCTAACATACTTAACTACAAAAACCTCTCTCAATTTCTTTAAATTCATTATGAGTTGGGATAAATTGATCACTCCACTTTCACTACGAAATTGCTGAAAGTCATTGAGAGAAAAACTCTGTTTTTCTGGTTTTAGTAGTCAACTTCATGATCAGTTGCTGGTCACCAGAAAAATTATTTTGGAATTTTGAAGGAGGTTCCTTTTAAAAAAATCTCTCGCTACAATAACCTATCTCACTTTTCTCACAAGTGTTACCAGTTGGGAGATACAAGGCTTTCTTTGAAGCCATATTTTCAGAAATCAGAATTTTCTAGTTTTACACATGTTGTTCAAAGACAATTTCTGGGCAGTAGGAGAGGCATTTCAAAAAACCAAGAGAGATTTTTTTCCAGACAGATTGATCTCCAAAAGCCTCCTTCAGGTTTTCAAAATACATTTTGGATGAGGAGATACAAGCTTGTATCAACACCTATTTTTCAGGTAAAAAACAGTAAAACATGATATCTGTCTCCTGATTTTTAGGGCAGTTTTTGTCATGATCAGCATGAATATATCAAAGGTGGAGGCATCATCCAAATTTGACCTCATGGGATTTCAGCTAGAAAAGGAAGCATTAAAGTTTAGATAAGGTTGTTGCAAGCATATTTATGAGTTTCACTCCTATTTGGATTAGGACTCTTCAAAGACTGTTTACTTGTCATTTTGTAATTATAAGTCTGTTTTATGGTTAGATTAGGTGTCATAGGTAGGAATTCAAGGTGTCTAGTGGAGGATAAGCTTATCCTATGTTGTAAATCATCTATAAATGATCAAGAGGTCGAATTCCTCAGGGTTGGAAATTTTCATTAGCAAAGGAACTGTGTTATTGTGTTTCTTCAACTTAATACAAAGATTTGTTTGACTACTCAAGATTCACAAGGAGTTTAATGTGTATCATCTTTCTATGGCCTTTTTCCATTACCTACTTGCATTAGTATTTGTATGTGTTACTTATAATTCATTTGACAATGCTCTAACTTCCTTCACATGCAAATAGACTGTGTTTTATCACCGTGTGACTGTTTTTCTCATAGACTTAGACTCCAAGTGCCTTGACTTCCATGTTTGACAGATTATGATGTTTTGTTGAAGACTATCTTGACTCCATGGCCCAATGAGTATTTTCTAATATTTGATTCAACCAGTTATACATTTTTATCCTTTTTATTCCTATAGTTAGCCATCTAATCATTAATAAAAAAATCGTAAACCTATTGAGAGAGCCCTCTCAGGTTGAGGAGGCTAAGCCTCAACCAAAAGATTGGTCTGAAAGAGTTACTCAGAGTCTACTTGATGAGCAGCCTATCAGGGTCAGATTTTGTGATAACATTTATGGTGCGTCTGCCGGGAGTCTGAAGATATACATCTCCTGAAAAATCATGAAGTTGAACTCTTGAAGGTAGCAGGAGCTCAGAATCTGTTCTAGGCTGCAGAACTACCTTGGCGACTCCACACATCGAATAATCAAATTGGAAAGTGACTCGACTGCTTAAAGATCAATAGCTTGATGAAGTTTCAAGATGAGTTCCATTGCAAGAATGAATGCCAGGTGTACCCCTATGAATTGGTCTCATATCCCTGGTTTTCCAAATCCTATGCCAAAGGTTGAATGGTTAGATGATCTTCCAATATTCAAAGATGAAAAGAAAGACAATGTTGCTCTTCATTTGGTTAGGTTCCATATGCATGTACAAAGTCTTAAGGTTCAGTTCCCTGAAGATTTTCTCATGAAGATGTTTATGACCAATTTAGAAGGAAGAGCATGGTCTTGGTATAAAGGTTTGGCAAATGGTTCATAATATTCTCTTGCTAATTTCCATGATGTATTCTATGAGATGTATAAAGAGTGTCATCCCTCCTTATTGCTGTAAACATTCTATGATTTTTATTCAATATTTGGAGGATTGTTATGATGATGATGAATTCATGGATGAAGAAATTTTAGAGGCTCTTCATAACAATACATTTCAACACCAAGAAGGAAGGATAACATCCCATAAAATGAAACATGAAAATCAGCAGGGGTTTACTTATGAAAACCATGTTACATCCTCTGAGATTGATGTGAAGGTGCAGCAAACTTGCCAGTATTTTGATCATAAAGAAGATGAAAATCATTGCAAACACCAAAAAGAAATACTGGAAGATGGCTTTTATAACCCTCAGGCAAAGGAAAAGGTTGATTTTTTATGTCATACTTTGCATCAGCTTACATCAAAGAATGATCATAATAATGAGGAAAATTACATTGCTTATGGAAATCATTCAGAAAAGCGGTTGGATAGCATATCAAAGGAATCTTGTGTGGCTGAGAATCAGTTGTCTGAAGATATAAAATTTTATGATGATCATCAAACTAACCATGTCTTATTTGACCCTATAGCTGAATACATGGCAAAGCTTTGCACACCATTATTTAATTTTCATTTGCATTATGAAGATCAGATACATTATAAGTTGATTTGGTCATCTCACTATCATGGTTATTTTGAGGTCAAATGCAGTCAAGAGCCTCATATATCAGAAAAGACAATTGATTGGCTTCATTGGAAGTTTCATGTTCCTTGAGCTACAAATGGAGATTGCAGCTGCTAGGGTAGGTAGGAGTATGTGCAAATAAGCTCAAGGTTGACTGAGCATTTTTTTTTAGTAGGTACAGTTTGAGTGCTTCTTGCAGAGACCATCAAACTTGAGCCCGAGGTGAAGCAGATTGGGCAGAATTTCAAAGTTTTATTTTAAAGGATGGATAGCAACACTGGAGCTACCGGTACTTAGTGTACCACAGGGGCACACTATCCCAAGTGGAGCCACTGTTATCACCCAAAAATTCTCAAAACATCATTGTGTCAACTCTGCTTTTGGTCATGATTTCAAGGAGGTCTAAAAGTCATTTTAAGTCTGGGTAAAGGGTAGGTTATATTTCCAGTTCAAATAAAGTCTTCTAGGTCCACTCCATGATCAATAAACTCTGAAATTTTACCTTATTTTTTTCATGGTCTTAGATACGTGATTAGGTCATTTCATGCTTTAAAGGGTAGCTGATAGGGTTAGAGTCTTAAAAGTCTCATTTTCATTTCCAAACAAAGTTTAACAACCTTATTCCATGGTTTAAAGGTCCCATCATCCATTAAGAAGTCATTCCATTAGGTTTAGGGTCAAATTTTTGCAATCATATAGGAATCCACATTTTCGTAGCGCAGCTAGTTCAAAAAAGGTGTGCTACGAAACTACTGAAACAACCTTTTTCATCAAAAAACTCTGTTTTCTGGTTTTAGTATTAAACTTCCAAAGGGGTTCCTGAGCAACTGAAAACTCATTTTTGAAAATTGAAAGATATTTTTCTTCTGAACATACTTAACTACAAAAACCTCTCTCGGTTTCTTTTAATTCATTATGAGGTGGAAGAAATTGATCACTCAACTTGCACTACGAAATTGTTGAAAGTCATTGAGAGAAAAACTTTGTTTTTCTGGTTTTAGTAGTCAAATTCATGATCATTTTTTGGCCACAAGAAAAAGTATTTTGGAATTCAGAAGGGGTTTTCTCTTCATAAAATCTCTAGCTACAATAACTATCTCGCTTTTCTCACAAGCGTTACCAGTTGGGAGATACAAGGCTTTCTTTGAAGCCATATTTTCAAAAATCAGAATTTTCTAGTTTTACACATGTTGTTCAAAGACAATTTATGGGTAGTAGGAGAGGTATTTCAAAAAACCAAGAGATGTTTTTGTTCCAGATAGATTGGTCTCCAAAAGCCTCCTTCGGTTTCACAAAATAAATTTTGGATGAGGAGATACAAGCTCTGTCTCAACACCTATTTTTCAGGTAAAAAACAGTAAAACAGGAAATCTGTCTCTTGATTTTTAGGGCAGTTTTTGTCATGATCAGCATGAATATATCAAAGGTGGAGGCATCATCCAAATTCAAACTCATGGGATTGCAGCTGGCAAAGGAAGCATTAAAGTTTAGATAAGGTTGTTGCAAGCATATTTATGAGTTTCACTCCTATTTGGATTAGGACTCTTCAAAGACTGTTTACTTGTCATTTTGTAATTATAAGTCTATTTTATGGTTAGATTAGGTGTCATAGGTAGGAATTCGAGGTGTCAAGTGGAGGATAAGCTTATCCTATGTTGTAAATCATCTATAAATGATCAAGAGGTCGAATTCCTCAGGGTTGGCATTTTTCATTAGCAAAGCAACTGTGTTATTATGTTTCTTCAACTTAATACAGAGATTTGTTTGACTACTCAAGATTCACAAGGAGTTTAATGTGTATCATCTTTCTATGGCCTTTTTCCATTACCTACTTGCAGTAGTATTTGTATGTGTTACTTAGAATTCATTTGACAATGCTCTAACTTCCTTCACATGCAAATAGACTATGTTTTATCACTGTGTGACTGTTTTTCTCATAGACTTAGACTCCAAGTGCCTTGACTTCCATGTTTGACAAATTATGATGCTTTGTTGAAGACTATCTTGACTCCATAGCCCAATGAGTATTTGCTAATATTTGATTCAACCAGTTATACATTTTTATCCTTTTTATTCCTAGAGTTAGCCATCTAATCATTAATAAAAAATCTTAAACCTATTAAGAGAGCCCTCTCAAGTTGAGGAGGCTAAGCCTCAACCAAAATATTGGTCTGAAAGAGTTACTCAGAGTCTACTTGATGAGCAGCTTATCAGGGCCATATTTTGTGATAACAGGTGGAATGAAATAACAAATACACTCTCTCGGATGGTTTAAGGGAGGCTTTGCATTTTCGAGGCCTCAAAACATTGAATCAGATCAATGATCTGGTGGGCACAACAATCTGGGCTCAGGACTGGAAAGATGTTGATGAGCTGGGTATTGAGGACCAATGGAAACAGGAATGGTGAGATTTTATTATAGAATTGGAGCGTACTGGTGCCCGTATAAAAGATTTTGAAGATACCCTGTGCTGGATACATTCCAATTCGGGTTTATACTCTCCAAAGAATGGGTATGCTCAAATTATAAAATTGAATGAGCAGGGACAGGTGGATTGGTGGTATAAGGCTTTATGGAAGTTGGGCGGCCTGGAAAAAACAAAACTTTTCTTCTGGTGCATGCTGAGACATAAGGTCCACACCTGGGATGTTCTTCAAAAGCGGTTCATGATTGGCCCAGGTCGATGTGCTCTCTGCAAGGAGGACGTAGAAACTACTGATCATCTTTTCCTCTCATGTCCTTTCATTAGGATATCTTGGGATCACACTAGGTCCATGTGTAACACGGGTGTTTCATGGAGTGGGAATAACTATGGGGAGGCATGGAATAGTTGGTGGGAGAATTGTAATGAACATGCCCACAAAAGTATCCCTCTAATTGTCTCATGGGGTATTTGGCTTGCCAGAAATAAAAGTGTGTTTAAGGATACTTCTACTAGTCCTGATCATGTGGTGACTGAGTGTGCGACCATCATCGCATCCCTGCTCCTTGAAATTTTTCCAAGTTCCCACCGGGGGGTACAACCCGAACAAATTGATTATTCGATCCTTTGGGCATTACTTCGATGGGGTAGCGACCCATGGCTCCTGTGGTGATGGGATGGTTATCCACATGAACCAACATTTTTCTTTGACTGCTGCAGTTGGTCTTGGTGAAGTCTCAAATAATTTCGTTGAACTACAAACGTTAAAACTCCTTCTCTGTTGGCTTATTCATCTGGGCATTGATTCGATTCAAATATTTGGGAATTCACTAAATGTTATAAACTGGTTTAACAACTCTTAGAGATGTCTGGGCATTTTATTTCTTCCTATACTTGAAGAAATACAGGCTCTAAAAACTCACTTCCTTTTGATTTCTGTATGCCATATCTACAGGGAACACAACGGGGTGAATGACAACTTGTCTAAGATTGGTTTACAATTTGCTCCAGACTCGTGGAATTTAGAGGAAAAACATGGCCTGGTTGTTCGTGTGTCGAACACCAAGCCATACTGATTGTTGATTGTCTTTTATGCACTTGTCTTTATATTATTTCTCCAGCCATGATATATCTCCTCAAGGTTTTTTGTATTATAATCACTATAAACATATATTATTTTGTAAACAGTTATGTAAATATTTTTCTGGTTAAAACTTTCCCTATTATTTTTGGGACTTATTTATGGGGTTGTTTTCTCTCGAGAGAGGCCCTTTGGACATATATGTAGGGTGTTTCTCCTTTTTTGGAGGCCCTTCTAGTTTTTATTTTGTTGATTTTCAGTTTTTTGTGTTATTCGCTGCCCTCCTGTCCTCCCTACCTTGGGAAGCTTCCCGTGTGCAACTGCTGGACTTGTATCCTCTGTTTTTGTGGAGGTATTCATACTGCCCAGGCCCTATTTTTCATAGGGCGATGCTCTCTTATGGAATGTTGCGGCATCTACGATGTAACTTTTTGTGATATATTTATAAAAAGTTCGATTTTTTTTAATTTTTTAATTTTTATTTTAATTTTAATTTTTTTTTTATTTTTTTTTTATTTTATTTTTTATTTTTATTTTTATTTTTTATTTTTTATTTATTTTTATTTTTATTTTTTATTTTTTTATTTTTTTATTTATTTATTTATTTTTTTTTTTTTTCTGTGGAAAAAAAGAAAAAAAAAAGCATTAAAGGGGGCACTTGGAAATAATGCTTACATTATTAAATAGGTGTGACTGGGTTGTTGGTTGTTGGAGTTTTGTTGAGATATTTTCTCAACAATATTCTCCTTGTTTGGAATATGTTGGATCTCATGAGCACTATTTATGTGGCTTGTAATTTGGGTTTTAATGTAATATATAAATTGATTTTTGAGTGAATTTGTGCACCATGTTTGCTCTTCCAATTTTCTTGTATTTTTGTTGGATAGTTAGGTAAACTTGACTTGTTGAAGTTACCAGTGGTTTTTGAGCTCCAGGTTTATGAGAAACGATGGTATTTCTCATGGTATTCATGTGGAATATAGCCTATCTAAAGGGGGGAATTAAACCAGCTAGATCCATCTTAACTCCTAATCTACCAGACTTTGAGAGGGATCAAATCTCTTGAGATGCAAATATCTTGGGATGCAAAAAAAATTGATTGCTCTCGATGCTTAGTAAAACCGAAGTTAAGATGGATCTAAGCTAGTTGCATCGAGGTATGGGAGAGATGTTGTAATGTAATGTTTAACATTTTGACTAAGTCAAATGACATAAAATAAAAAGATTAATGTAATGTAATGTAAACATTTTAATCCAATTTAAATAAAATTAAATAATAAAAACAAAAACAACAAAATAAAAATAACCCTATAAAAATAAAACAATAATAAAAATAAAAATGACCCATGGTATTCATGTGGAATATAGCCTATTTAAAGGGGGAAATTAAACTAGCCTAGATCCATCTTAACCCCAAAACTACCAAGCACCAAGAGGGATAAAATCTCTTGATATGCAAACCTCTTTTACAGTGAAAAGAGATTTGATCTCTCTCGACGATTGGTAGATCTGAGGTTAAGATGAATCTGGGTTTGCTATAATGAAGTTGAGATTTTAAAGTGTATTGTTTTTTAAGGAATATTGGGAGGAGGAAACCCTTGAAGGTATCAATAATTTCATTAACAACTTTGTTAAAGTATCAGAGGCTACCAAGAGAGTGAGGTACACTTCATATGCATAGATCTGTGTTTACATGTATATCATCCTTCCTCTTCCAACCTCCATAGAGATTTACTGTCAATATAGTGTTTGGAAGCAGTCTTTATATTATGAAGAAGTCCCCTTTAGATGCATATGTTCTCATCAATATTGGTATCTTATTAGCGATTGTTCGATGAATATCAAGGAATCATTTGAAGAAAACCCTTTTCCGAAAGAGCCAGATGATTTAGAAAAAATCCCCCAAAGAAGCATAAATTTGAGTCCCCAGGGTACCTCAAATCCTGACCAGATCCCTAGATATTAAAATATGTTCGAGTCTCTCTCCTATCTAAAGGAGTCTCTAGATAAATTTAGCATTCAATAAAGCATGCAAGCAATAGAATGTAAATCCTAGAACCCTACAGAGGTTAGGCAAAAGTCTCTTGAAAAGCATCAACAAAATTCATTACCATATGAGATGACTAGCTCCCCTTTGGAAGAAGCTAAAGTAGAAGCTCTAACAGAAGACATGGATCTAGATGACCCCACAACTTATTTCCCTTGTAGAATAATATCATAGAAAAGATGTGAATGACATACCAGCTCATGAAGCTAGGATTTTGTAAAAGGCCTATCTTTGAAGAAATCATTTGGGATCGAATTCCCCACATCCCAGTCCTGGGGTTCGTACAATGGATTTCAAGGTGGTCTCCAGGCAAGACAGAGAAGCCAAAAAACGAGGTTGTAAGAGAAATAAGGCACATATCCAAGAATATGGTGACAAAATAGTCAACTCGGGGAAATTCATGCAAATGTTAAAAGTATTTCCCCCCTTTAAATAGTCAATCCTCAAGGAGATTTCTATGTTGTTATGATTATCGTAGTAGTTTTATTGTATGTTCTTGGTAGACAACTTGTTAGTCTTAAGTATCCCATGGTTTTAAGAAGCAACCATATTGACCCATAGTATTCATGTGGAATATAACCTATTTAAGGGGGAAATTAAACTAGCTTAGATCCATCTTAGTTTGATGTTATATTTAGATACATAATTAGTTGTAGAACGTTGGGCATTTGTCTAGGAAGTGGGGAAAATATCAAGAAAACTCTAATTATTACATTCTATGTAATATTTCTGCATAGCTCCGTACATTTTTTACTAGGTTATATTTGGTAAAATATAATACTATAATATTACATTTTACATTTTTTACTAGGTTATATTTGGTAAAATATAATACTATAATATTACATTTTACGTGACAGATCCACTTCTTATTGTAATTTTTCTTTATATTTGAAGTTTAAAAGTAAACAAACTCAAGTATAAAATTAAGGGGAAATATTGAGTAAATATGGGGAATATTGAGTAAAATGTAATATTTATGCATAAATATTAGTAAAATGTAATATTACATTTTAATTAGTATTTCCCCTACCCTGGCTACTTTTGATAGGGTGGGCGTGCTAATAAGTATTGGGTAACACATAATATTGTAATATTATATTTTATCTAAGATTTTCCCTCACCTTATTCACTTTTTACTAAAAAAATTCTTTATGAGGTTCATAAGTAAACTTAACTCCTATATGAACATTTGATCCCACAATGGTAGAAATGTTGTAATCTTTAACATTTTGGCTAGATAAAATAAAAAATTACAAAAATTAAAAGAAAAAAAGAAACAAACAAACAACTTAATAATTATATTTATAATTATAATTAATTATAAATAATAATTAAACTAGCCTAGATCTATCTTAACTCTAAAAACTCCTAAACAAATCAAATTTCTTTAAATGCAAAGCTCTTTTAAAATAAAAAGATATTTAATCCTTCTAAACATTTGATAAATACAAAATTAAAATACATCTAAACTAGTAATAACAACAATATAACATACATATATTTTTATTATTAAATTTTATTTTAATAATAAAATAAAATATTAAATTAAATTAAATTTTAAATTTTCACTCTTATCCATTATAATAAATTTCATTAAAATAATTAAAACAACAATATAACATACATATATTTTTATTATTATATTTTAATTTAATAATAAAATAAAATAAAATTTTAAATTTTCACTCTTATCCATTATAATAAATTTCATTAAAAAAATTAAATTGGGAATCGTTACTACCTTAAAACTTAATAATATTGATACAACCAACTAAACTAACTTTATAGAATAAAGAAAAGAAGTTAAAGAAAAATACCACTTTAGATTTCACTTTAAAAAGTGGAGATACATTGAATATGAACACACCTCGAATAAATATAAACTGTCATGGCATCTTCTCTTTTTAAATTCACAAAGTGGAAGGGACCCTTTTTTCGAAGTATATTTTTAATTTTAATTGATGGAGAGAGTTAGGAATTTGAATTTTAAATATTATTTGTGAAATGGATTCCCCTTCATTACCGCCGGCTTTTCTTATGCACGAAAAAGGAAAACAATTCAAATAATGAAAACCACCACATGCCTTCACTTATTTTATTTTGTAGGCATTTTAAAAAATTAGAACCTTAATCTATCACGAACAAAGGTTTTTTAATTTAATTTTCGATTTAAAAAGCTTAGAAAATTGATTAACTTGGAAATGGAGGACAAATGGCAGCCCACAATAATGTGGAATATTTAATTCATTAATTTACTATTTAGAATATTAGGAAGGTCAGAGATGTGATGCTAAAGGGATAGCCGTTTTTTCAAAGTGCCATCATTGGGAAGCTTTATGTCAGTTTCATTTGTTTCCAGATTCCCTCCTGCCAAATAGGATTTTGCCTTCTCATTCATTTTCATGATGTGTGAAGTCACATATAGGATGCTTATAACATAAAATATTAATGAATAACCTATTAAGTTAGTGGAAATTTTTTTGGTAATAATCACATGCAATGGAATGTGGTCGACGCGTTTCGAACCAACAAGTGTAGTTCATCATCAGGCTATGTAAAAACATTGGAATTTAAATAAAGTTGTAATGTTTATTTAATTAATAGGTTGTGTGATAGAAAAAATGATATTTATACGGATTGAGAAAGTGAATTGGTTCTTACTCTCAATCTCTTTTTATAAGATGAGAATGTTCAATTACTTTATTTTCAATGTATTTTTATAAAATTGAATTTATAAGATCAGAATGTTCAATTATTTTATTTTCAATGTTTTTTTATAAAATTGAATTTTAAATATAATAAAGAATAAATTTACAAATCAACTAATCTACACTAAGTATCTTTTATTCATATAATAAAGAAAAACCTATATATTAAGTATGAAAACCTATCTATTATCTATTCATACATAATGCGTTATATTTTATTTTTAGTGAAAAGAATGTAAGATTTTTTTTAATGTAAAAATAAAGTAAGTTTATTTTATTTTATTTTTTAAGGAATTTTTTTTTTTCATTTATATATGAAAATTTTACAAAATATAGTAGATCTAAACCATTACTTTTTTACTATAAGTTTATATGTAACCTACTAACCAATAAAGACATAAACATAATGGTGATAAAAATCCTACTATCCTCCTAAAAGAAGAAGATCTCCTCAAAACAGAAACCCAAGAAACTCTTATATCCTCTCAAGAGAAGAAGATCTCCTCAAAACAATCCTACTATCCTCTCAAGAGAAGATCTCCTCAAAACAGAGAAACCCAAGAAACTCATACTATCCTCTCAAGAGAAGAAGATCTCCCTCCTCAAAACAGTCCTACTATCCTCTCAAGAGAAGAAGATCTCCTCAAAACAGAGAATACTGATCAGTTACAAAACGACGAACTACTATCCTCTCAAGAGAAGAAGATCTCCTTAAAACAGAGAATACGATTAGTTACAAAACGACGAAGCCATTTGAAAATGCCTGGAAATGAATCTTATCCACAAACATCATGCATCCATTTTTGGATAATGAATCTGCTTCAACATTTTGTTCTCTACAGATGTGGGAGATAAAGACCCTATGAAATGTTGAAAACAATGTCTCAATCCTCATCATCCAGTGCACCATTTTTGGATAATGAATCTGCTTCAACATTTTGTTCTCTATAGATGTCGGAGATAAAGACCCTATGAAATGTTGAAAAAAAATGTCTCAATCCTAATCATCTTTATGAAATGTTGAAAAAAATGTCTCAATCCTAATCATCCCTATGAAATGTTGAAAAAAATGTCTCAATCCTACTCATCTAGTGCGAACAGGCACGAAGTTGCAAAGAAGAACTCTGATATGCCCAATTGATTATCGCCTTTGAATCACCAAATAAATTGATCTCATCGATTTCCAACCACTTGGCATAGTAAAGGATGCCCCAATATACAAGAAACTCTGCCCTAGTATTAGTGCCATAGTCGTTGCACCATTTAAACTTGTAGTAGTCATCATGACTCCCAAAATCACATCAACAACCCACCCTCACAAACCCCTCAAGGAGCAACCCCATCAAAAACATGTGACCAGGAAGTTGTGCCATGAATAGAGTTTTACCATGATCTAAATTACATATTTGATAGAATAAAATTCCTAATAATTTTGTGTAATTGTGAATCAATCTAGATCATCACATACTTGATTCAAGTTTGAAATTGATGGAAACTCTAACTTTCTATACCGTTGAATTTTAAAAATGGAAAAGAAATTACTACAAGGAAAAACAATACCTAATTTAATAAATGTCTATTGAAAATATATTCCAATTTGTACTTCACACACATTACATGTACATATTTAATAAGTCAAACTTACTTTTATTAACAAAATAATCCAAACAAATTCTTCTACAATGTATTTGTAATAAGTTAGATTTCATTTTTATCCTATCTATAATAAGTTGGACTTCATTTTTATATAATATAAACATAAATAGATAATAAGTTAAACTTCATTCTACTTTCTATAGTGTTGGATTTTATAAATGGAAAAGAAATTACTACCAGAAAAAGCAATAGGAAAAACAATACCTAATTTAATAAATGTGTATTGAAAATATAATTCAATTTGTACTTCACACACATTACATTACATATTTAATAAATCAAATTTATTTTTATTAAAAAAATAATCCAAACAAGTTCTTCTACTATATATATAATAAATTAAACTTCATTTTTATTGTATATGTAATAAGTTAGACTTCATTTTTATATAATATAAATATAAATAAATTATAAGTTAGAATTCATTCTTATAGAATATATAAATATAAATATGACATACTGTATTTTATTTTATATAGCATATATAAATAAATATTTATTTTTCTTTTATTTAATTTTATTATTATCCAAACATTTCTTAAATAATTTTAACTAAAAATTCTAATCATATATAATTTTTCAATAATATTTATATTTATTATCATTATTTTTAATAAAGAAATTAAATATTTTATTTTTATATTGTTTCTAATAATCATTATTAATTATAAATTTGTATGCTTAATTATATTTTTATGTTAAAATGGACAAATTTTTTAAAATTTTCATTAAATTTACGATGAAATGACTACTCTCTGCAGAAACGACATTCTTACTTGCACCTTGTCCTTTAGAACCCTGTCTTCTTTTGACCAGTCACATTGACAAATTTACAGTTTTGTCAGAGAGGAGATCTTCCCTACCCACTACGTTTTTCCCTTTCCTTTCCCTTTCAATGTTGTGGGCAATTACAACCAAACGGTCAGGTCAGGCTCTCTGGAACCTATGGGCCATGTACCTAACCCCTGCCTCTCCCCTTACATTTTAAGTTTACAGGTTGGCCTCACACCATCAAAAAGTTAACAGAAGCCAACCATGGACGTTATAATAATGACAAGGCCCACCCACATGGCAGATTCTATCATTTTTGTAACAACGCCAGCCTTCACACGGCTGCTGTCACATCTCACGCGGACCGACCCTTCTTGAAGGCCATGCCAGAGTGCCTTTAACCTCCCTGCATTGCAATCCACTGTTGCCGTTAGCCATTTTCTAGCCCCATATTCCCATTGCCAGTTGCAGAATCACAAGTGAACAAGATGGCAATGCACAGCAGCAGCAGTAATGGCACTTTGTGGATGGTGGTCATGGCCCTAACAGTAACAGCACAGCTGGTTCTTGCTCAACAGCAACAGTTGCTCTCTGTGGATTACTACAACTCGACGTGCCCGCAACTGGAAAGCATCATTTTCAAGGTAATGGTGCGCAAGCAGAGGGCCAACCCAACTACGGCAGCGGGGACTCTGCGCATTTTCTTCCATGACTGCTTTGTTGAAGTAAGTGGCGTGGCTTAGCTAGGCTATTATTGTTTTTGAACATGGCTTTGCTTCGCTATTGCTGGATATTGATGTGTCTTGGTATTTGCAGGGGTGTGATGCGTCGGTGCTGGTGTCGTCGATCGGTGCCGGTCACAAGGCGGAGCGGGACGCAGACATCAATCTATCGTTGCCCGGCGACGGATTCGACGCGGTCACCCGGGCAAAGACCGCGGTCGAATCTCAGTGCCCTGGTGTCGTCTCATGTGCAGATATTCTCGCCATCGCAACCAGAGATCTCATTGCTCTGGTAACTAATCTTAAATCTTTCTTTGGAAAACTTAGTGGCTGCTAATTTCAAGGTGACTGGCTTGACTGGACTTGGATTTCAAGGGATTTGATTTTAATATGCCCTTTAGCCTCTCCGCCTCCATAACCAGGGCCATTGGCAAACATGCCTCTGTAGAATGGTCCAACTGACGGGGCATTGGTCCAAGGATATTGTTAATGTATATATATTTTTTAAATTTATGATCTATTTTCCATTTTTATTTGAATGAACGAAGGGATTTTAATAACATTCATAGACCAAGCTGTTTAAGGGACTTTGGACTCCAACCCATTACAACTTTAAATTTTTCTCTAAGACGACTCTCCTGTCATGAATCTTTATCAAGGAGTTTGCAGTGTTGATAAGTCTCGCTTCCTCGAACAATTTGTTCAAACAATCCACCTTCGAAATGCTTTTAAACTGATTACGAATATCTTCATAAGCTGGACAATCCATGATGCAGTGCCATTCTGTTTCAATCTCTCCTTTCTTACAAAAAATGCAGCTTCTTTCTTTCCACTCTTCTTTTGAAGTTGACCATCTACATGTTGCACATCTGAGATGATGAGACCCGGTCCTCAACTGTGCTATTAATGTCTTCTCATAATGAGACCATGTCTGGTTGAAATCTTTAACATAAAGAGCTTTTTTCCTACCAATCTGTTTTTCCCAAATGGTAGTCCTGAATTTTTCAAGCACCCATTTTTTTATTTCCTCTTTAGAGTTAGGACACTCTGCCACTTAATGCCCCACTTGCCCAACCACTTGTCATTTTGTTTTGCCCAAGTTTTCTTCCTCGTTAACTATTAACTCTTCTGCAACAACTATTTTAGGCCAACAATGCGCCTCCATGCCCTCAACCTTTTTTAGGTAACTTAACAAGCGAAAAACCTCCTAGGTCTCCATTGGAAATAAAGCAGCCTCCACTTGTAGTCTGACATACTACTCCCCCAAACTTCACATCCATAGAGTACAACCAGTGTAACTAACAACTCAAAAAGAGTTTTCTTGGTCTTCCAGTTCCATAGTTCTGCTTTCCTGCATCTGTTTTGTAGAAGATAAAAGGCTCTCCATCCCCCTGAATCCTTTTAGCTCTACATGCCTCCCAATTGAGCCTGTTGTGAAAAATAATTCCTAGATACTTGTATTCTTCCACGGTTTCCCCTCAAAAATAAAATTAACCTGTTGCTTTTTCCTTGCCTCTTCAAGGAGAAGATCATGATCTTGGTTTTGCTAATGTTTACTTGCATCCCAACCTCATCACAAAAAAGCTCTAATGCCTTCTCAGACCATGAGCCAATTTTGCAATTAGGATAATGTCATCAGCATTCAAGAGAAGTCTCACCACATACCCTGCTAACTGAATACCTCCCCACTGTTACTGTTTAACCTTTCTTCCAACTTATCAATATATAAGCCAAACAACGTGGGGAAAGAGAGCACCCCTGTTTGACTCCAATGTGATGGGAATTCAGAAAAGCCTTCCTTAATTCTGATTTTAGCTCTAACTTTCTTGTAGAGCTTATGAACAGCTATCCTATATTCACTTAGAATTCCGATCTCTTCTATCCCTATTCTGATCTTGATCTTCTCTTTGACAAAATGATCCAGCAAATTGGGCTAATCCATCCATCCATATACATTTCTTTGTGACTTCCCATCTTCTCTGCATCCTCATGGAAGAATGGTCCAACAGATTGAGCGAGTTCTTAAGGTTAAATCATATTATGTTGCTTTCCTTTGTTTTCTCTTTGACAAAATGATCCAACAGATTGAGCTAATCCAGCCATAAATATTAAATATTCATTTCTTTGTGACCTCATTGAAGAATGCTCCAATAGATTGAGCCAGTTCTTAAGGTTAAATCATATTTTATTGCTTTCCTTTTGTCTTCTCTTTGACAAAATGATCCAACGGATTGAGCTAATCCATCCATAAATATTAAATATTCATTTCTTTGTGACCTCCCATCTTCTCTGCATCCTCATTGAAGAATCGCCCAACAGATTGAGCCAATTCTTAAGTTTAAATCATATTAGGTTGCTTTCCTTTGCGACCTGGCATCCCCAGGGCAATATGCCAATGATTGAGCTAATCCTCTAGTCCTGAAGGTTAATTTTTATGCTTTTTTAACCTCTCCATTTCCTTGCCAATCCCATGGCAGCATTTGTCTTTGGGTAATGGTCTTAGTGATTAAAATCATCTTTATGTGTTTTCTTTCAAGTTTCTACCCATACCCTCTGCAATATACCTTCGGCAATGGTCCAGCAGGTTGAACTAAATCAATATATGTTCTTCACCTTTATTTCTTTCACTGGTTTGTTTATGTGGATATATCTCATTTCTTTGTGACCTCCATGTTGCTTTCCTTTGTGACCTGACATCCCCAGGGCGATGTGCCAGTGATTGAGCTAATCCTCTAGCCCCTAAAGGTTAATTCATTAATGTTTTTTGACCTCTCCATCTGCTGGCTATCCCCATGGCAACATTTGTCTTCGGATAATGGTCTTAGTGATTAAAATCATCTTCATGCGCCTTCTTGCTACCTATACCCTCTGCAATATACCTTTGGCAAATGGTCCACCAGGTTGAACTAATACTTAATCAATACATGTTGTTCACCTTTATTTCTTTCACCGGTTTGTTTATGTGGGTATATTGTACACAATGGCAGGTAGGGGGGCCAAAATACGAGGTCAAGAAGGGGCGCAAAGACGGGCTCGTCTCAGAAGCCTCTCGAGTTGCGGGCAATCTCCCAGAATCAACGATGAGCGTGGACGAGCTAAACGCCTTGTTCGAATCCAAGGGTTTCAATCAGTCGGAAATGACGACGCTCTCGGGAGCTCACACCGTGGGCTTCTCGCACTGTAACGAGTTCATGGGGAGGATCTACAAGGAGCCAATGGATCCCACCATCGATCCTCACTACGCCGCGGGCCTGCAAAACGTCTGCCCCCAGCAGAACCTCGATCCCAACATGGCTGCCTTCAACGATGTCCTTTCCCCCAGGACCTTCGATAATGTTTTCTATCAGAATCTGCCCAAGGGTTTGGGCTTGCTGGCCTCTGATCAGATCCTCTACACCGATGCTCGGACCAGAGGCCTCGTGGAAAGATATGCTTCTGACCAAAATGCTTTCTTCCGGGACTTTGCGCTTGCCATGGATAAGCTCGGCAACGTGGGTGTTAAAACGGGCTATGAGGGAGAGATCAGAAAGTCCTGCGATGCTTTCAATCAGCACAGCCAGGGATAATCGTTATATACCCTCTTTGTCTGCTTGGGTGTAAATATAATCTCCGTGGTATACGTTATTTCCCAACCACTACGTCTGGGTAGCAGATTAGAGTTCCCTGAGATGGGCCAGTTATTATACTTATACTGTACACGCAAAATTTCAAACGCTCGTCTTTGTATTTTTTTCTGAGAAAATTGATTTGTTGTAGAAGATCCAACAATAAACTCTGGGCTGGTTTGAGCCTACTGAAGCAGCATTTGATTGGTTTGCATTCCAACAATAAACTTTGACCTGATTTGAGCTTACTAATGAAGCAGCATTTGATTAATTTGCATTCTAAATTTGTTGTCTCCTTTCTTTTACGAAATCTGTTAATGTAAGCAATAGTAGTGGGAATACACAGGTAAGAACAGAAAAGTGATGGTGAATTGAAAATTTTTGTTTGAATTGGGATATAAGCTGTCAATGAAGTTTAGGAGACATGGTTGAGCAGGCATGGTGATATTCCCTCTCAAAGACATGTTTTATTTTTCATAGTCTCTCTTGCCTGTGCAAGTGAGAATTGTGATCCAGCTAAATGACAATGTCTGACAATGTCTGAATTTGGATATTATCTTTTAATGGGATTCCAAAGGCATACTTTTTTCTTCACGGGCTAGCTCACCCATGCAAATGTGTGCTGTAATATAGCTGCATTTTATTATTTAAATTTGGATATCATCTTTTAAAGGGGTCTAGCTTAAACCTGCATGGACTCTTGTAAGCCAGCTACATTTGCTTTTTTAAATTTGAATATTATCTTTCAATGGGGTTTAGGTTAGGTAGGTAAGTCTGCATGGCAATATTCTTTGTCACAATTCAAATCTCCAAAGACATGTATTGTTCCTCCTGGGCTGTCTCATCCATGCAAGAGAGTGCTGTAAGCTAACTATACTTCATTGTTTAAATTTTGATATTATTTCCTATAGGTTTAAGACTTAAGTTAGATGGTTAAGTAGGCATGGTGAAATTCCCCATCAAGATTCAAATCTCCAATGACAACTCCAAGGGTATGGACTAACCCATAGTAGCATACTGGTAATGTATGAGGAGGAAACCAAAATAGAAAACATAATATAACTGAAAATGCAATCAAGATTCAAAGGCATAGCTGGTGCCTATGTCACAAGGTTCGTCGAACTTCAACGGGGGTTCGAATTTTGGCGAACCTTAAACAAATTTGAGGTTTGGCGAACCTTATTGAACCTCATATCCATAGATCAAAACTCATAACTTCATGTCACAACTCAAACTTGTAATCTATCCTTGCAATTTACATGTTCGTGACAGCCTTTTTTATGTTTATTGATTTTGATATCTTACTATTTTATCTTATATTTCATTTTAAACTTAATATATATATATATATATATAGACGAACTTAATGGCGAACCTCATAAAAAAATTCAAACTCGAACCGAACCATGTGACTTAGGCTGGTGCTGCTAGTCAATCCATAGTGCAACTGGCTTACCATAGAATTTAACCAACAAGCAATGGGAAGATAAACCAGCCATTTACGAAGGCATGTGGTAGTCACCTGTACTGTTAACTAACGTTAAAATTTAGAATGTTGGCTTTGGATGTGAAATATGCGAATTTGATGGAATCCTTTCTTGTTATCTCTACCTTTATTGTAAATGAATTTTATATGTCAAGGATCAGAAAGTTGGTACGGGTCCAGGGTACTATATAACAGTTACTTTTGTAAGTCGTGGTATAGAATTGCAAGCAGAGAACACTGAAATTTATAATGTTGGAATTGGATGTGGTCTCTGTGAATGTGATGGGATTCTTTCTTGCTATCTGTACCTTTATCGTAAATGAATTTTATGCTCAGGGATCTTGTTGGTATGAGTACATCATATAACAGTCATTTTCGTAAGGCATGGTAAAGAACTGCAAGCAAAGAGCGCTGAGTAGAGAGCAATTCATTGACACTAAAAATTCGAACGTTGGCATTGGATGTCTATGTGAATGTGATGGGATTCTTTCTTTCTTTCTTGTCCCCACAGATAGGGAAGGTGTAGGAATTAATGAACGAAGCATTTCAGCAATAGTGTATCCCCCCACATAAAGGGACGGTGTAGGAGTTAATAAGCCAATCTAAGGCGTTAAGCACCCAAGGTGGTTCCTGGTAATAAGGACTAAAAGTCTTTAGCTTTTCATGTTAATTATGGAAGAAAGCATTATTTTCAAATACTTGTATAATGTTGAGCCCAAAACTATTTTCAAATACTTGTATAATGTTGAGCCTAAAACTATTTCTACATCTTACTCTTTAAAAGCAGGCACCTGGTCTCAAACTTCATGAAGATGGGCTGTTAATGATGCTTCCAAACATGTTTGTAAATTCTGGGCAAGAAGAACGGTTAAATAGAGAGGCATACTCAAAGAGCCATTAGACACGGTAGATGAGATCCAAAGAATTGAAGAGAAGTACCATGGTTTAATAGAGGCCAGGGACTATTTGAACCGTGATGGAAACTAACATGCACAGTACCCTTCACTGTCACCTTTGAGAAGGAAGCTTGCACTCTCCAGCAAGAAATTACACGGGCTTCTTTTCGCAAAGAGAGGTTGGACTCATGCTCAACTCAATGATTTGGATGGAGAGACAAATAGACAAAGTTCTCTACGAAGGAATTTTATCAAGACATTGAGGCTATCCAACTTAGACAACTAGAATATTAATTCCTCTAGAAATGGGCATGGTGGACCCTCACCCTCCCAAAAAGAAAATGTTTCAACTTGGAGACAGTTGCACAACGCTCCGGTAATGATTTGCACAAGCATCTCATGGATTAGTCAATGCCACTCTCTTTGTCCAGTTTGCACAGCTATGGAGGATTTTCATCACGTTGTCATTGGGCAGACTCCATTTGGTTCTTCTCCTTTGAAGCCTTGGACTTGGATTTCTTCATCTTTGATCTCAGTGGTAAAAGCATCCCATGAGGACGCTTTCCCTGTTCACACGTTTGGGAAAGAACATAATTCTGGTTCTATAGAAATGCTGAAGTCTGACACCTCTTGGGAGACATTGAAAATCTGACTAGGGAAGCTATACAATTTTGATCCTTTGGCACTGGAGATTGCGCAAGGTCCATAAACTTCTAATATTGAACAAGGAAAGGAGCAAACGCTTATAAACAAAATTGTGATCAGTATAATAGCTGTAGGCTCTAGGGACGAATATTTGGAATGAAGCTAGTAATCCATCCCTCTTGAACTGCACAACAAATTGGAGTGAAAAGATTCCACAATCAACTTTAAAACTTGAAATACACTCTGGAAATGAGATTCAAATGAGATCTCAATTTTAAGGGCATGATGAGGGCCACTTGTGGTGGGTTAAAGACTTGGTGTCTTGAAACTACAACATGTGGTTGAAACTACAACATGTGGCTAGTTGGAAATGATCAAGGAAACTGCGAAGGACTCTATTGAGAAAATTGATGGGGAAATGAACACAGGTGGGGAAGATTGTGAAAGCTCTTAGAATTTTGCATTCCGAAATTATAAAGTATATATCACCCTGCATTGGAGACAACAAATGTTACTAGGGTTTAAGTTTATCAATGCAAAGTGCAATTGCATTAGACAGGATAAGAAGGTTCTAGGTAATGGAATTTGGCAATGAATTTCCTTTCTTTCAGTCTTTTGAAAGAGATTTGGACCTGGCTTGCCTTATTTGCAAATGCTTCTGCCGATTTTAAGTTATAATTTGTGAAACTAGTCCAATACATTATCAGGTGTCCAATAGTATTTTGTTTTTGTGCCCTTGAGTTGGAATTGCCTGCTGCCAATTGGCTCTCTTTTACTGTAACAATTTTTTCCTGTTTTAATAAAACTTCAGCAAAAATTTAGCACACAAAATGAGAAAGTGTATGATCTAAGATCAACTTTAACAAGAAATAGGGAATTTTTTTTATGATTTTAGTAAAGAGCTTCCAATGCCAACGATGTAGAAGAAAAGATCCTTATACCGTAAAGTTTTAGCAGTATATGTTAGATGGTTCTCCAACTAGATTTCAATTTTTTGCTGAAATTTTTACATGAAGAACACTGCAGTACTTTGCTTTGGGATTAAATACTGCAATCACTTCCTCCAGACATGCCCTGTATTAGATATGTGATTGAAATTTATTTTCAAATATGTTACTGAATTAAAATCAATGGATGTTGTGTGTATGCATGCACATATTTCATCAATTTGACAGTGCAGGATGGAGCTGCACTTTGGACTACGTTTCCCCGAAGTAAAAATGAAATGATATTTTAACGGCTTTAGTGTGACTTTTTCAAGGCTTTTCTGGTGGATTTTTCTGGTCTAATTTCTTTAAAATCTGGCAGGAATTCATTGAAAACAGAAGTTTGATGGGTAACCTTGCACAATTGAAGTGCCCTAAAGGTTTTTTAGGGTGCTGAATCCATATATACAGTCAAGGTTTTTTAGGGTGCTGAATCCATATATACAGTCAAAAAACCAGTTTAAATAACAGTGATCAAGATTTCACCTCAATTTTAGTGCCCTAAAGGTTTTTTAGGGTGCTGAATCCATATATACAGCCAAAAAAACCAATTTAAATAACAGAAATCAAGATTTCACCTCAATTTTTTTCACCAAATTCCAACACCGAAAACACCAAAAAGTCACACTAAAACAACTCCAAAGTTTATTGGAAAATTTATTTTAACCTTTTCAAGGAACATTTATAACATTTATAATGTCAAATGGTAATTGCAGATTGCTTGGAGCTCCTGCAAATTTTGAAGTTTTCATCTTTATGGTAATTGTATTGCTCGAGCTTCTAGACATTAAGCTTTCAATTCCATACGGTAACTATAACCAGAATTTTTTTGTATTCTGTCAAATTAGCAAAGAAACACCACTTCTTTAATGAAAACTTATCTAAAAATAATTCAATTGCTGAACAGCACTAATTTGCTGCACCGCCTTTAAATAATTGGTTGTGTCGCTTATACCTAAGTCTTGAATTTTGTTCCATCCAATGCATATATTGAGAGTTACGATGCATAGTCTTCAATTCTTACAGATTGCCACACCCTTACCATGCTGCACAGATATGGTAGATTACAAATTGTCATTGATTGAGAGTTACGATGCACAGGCTTCAATCAAGATAGATCTCACAGATTGTCATAAGTTGAGAGTTACGATGCATGGCTTCAATTTAGATAAATCTTACAAATTGTCACACCCTTACCATGCTGCACAGGTGTGGTAGATTACAGATTGTCATTAACTGAGAATTACGATGCATAGTCTTCCATTTATATAGATTGTTTGAAGACAGAAAGGAATATATATATATATATAATAAAATTTAATTTAATGTGTGATAAGAAATTTTCAACAAATTTTTAATTATAGAAATTATCTTAAAAATTAACTGTCAAAATACGCGCATAATTTTCTCTGGTTATCTTTAAAAACCTAACATCCTAAAATAAAATTAATAAAAATTAATAATAAAAAATAAAATAATCCACTTACTATCTAAATTATAAAACCTAAACAAAAAAAACAGCTTTTCATCGACTTTTGTCTGATTTTTTTAATGTGAGGAGAAATTATTAAATTATGATTTCACATTATTAATAATTATGATTATGAAATTAGTATAAATTATGTTATTATTATTAAATTATGATTTATGAAATTAGTATGAATTTATTTTAATTTCGATTTATTAGGTATCAATTGATTATATATATTTTGCAAGATAGAAACTTATTTTTAATGTAAAATTTTAAGAAGTTTGTAGTATAAAAAAATAAAAATTGATTTCTCAAGGCTTTCTCAAAAGGTTAGTAAATCTAAACCTGATAAATTTATATTGGTTTTCAATTATATTATGTATGTCTATATAAATTTCATCTTTATATATTAAAAAAAAAAATTGTATTTTTTTTATTTTTTATTTTTTTAAATCTTGATAATGTATATATAGTTATATATATTTAACATTTTTCTTTGACATATTTTATAATTTTTATAATTTAATTTGAATATGTTATAATTTATTTTCTTAATGTGAATATTTTGTAATTTTATAATTTAAATTTTTATTGTGATATGCATAGTATTGATGATATGTTGGGTCGGGACTATGTCTTAAAACTATTTCTATTTGGTTAAGAGTTTGTCTTCTTAGGATAGAAGGAAACATGTCAACTACCCAAGGCCTAGAGACATCTAGCAAGAGTGAGAGAATGTCCCCTTACTAACCACCAACAAGTAGTTCCAAGTGACATGGTTTTCCTTGAATAAATTTGATGAATCAACGTGCATTTCAATGATGTTTGTCCACTTTGCTGGTTTGACAACTGAGTTATGATAAGTTTTCCCAATCTAAAAAGCATTAATATATATGTAGATAGCTAAATAGTGAAATATATCAATTAGAGACAAATTATTATAAATATTGATTTTTTATATGTTTATTAATTAAAGATAAATATGAAATTTTGAAATATAATATTTATGAATATGAATTATCATTTTAATTTATAGACTCCAATGCATCTTAATTTATAACTACTATTTATATTATATATTTTACATTTCAATATTTTTAAATACTTCTCTTTTTAATTATAAGTTTGTTAATTAAATCTATTGAGTTTTTTTATATGTTTTTATTGAATTTTTATTCAAATTTATTTGAATTTAATATTTATATTATAATTCTTTTTTCCAAAAAAAATTGTTTACAAAATTATAAAACAATAAATTTAATAAAATCAATTTATTAGTTTTATTAATTTTTTATTTTTATTATGTTTTTAATTGAGATGATATTGTGTTTCATTATTTTTAAGCTTCATTATAAACACTACATCTCTCCCATATTTAAATATATTCTAATTTTTAATTTAAATATATTTTTCAATAAATCATATTTATATTATTTTTATAAAATGTTTAATTATTTAAATTATAAAATTTGAAATGCAATTGATAAAACTAAAAAACATCGAAGAAAAATTCACTTACAATTTAAAACTCTAAATAAAACATTCCAAAAAAATATCCCTCATATAATCTATATTATATGACTTATGTTAATCTAAAGAGCATTTTTAAAAAACAAAAAATTAAGTTGTTGTCATCCATTTTAATAACTTAGCAATACCCTTATTCATTCTCATAAAGACGTCCTCAAAGAATTGTTCCTTTGATTTTAATTAGGAATCCTTTATATGGTTTCAATCTGGATGCTTCTATCATTAACATGGATTAATAATATAATATAATTGATATTTTTATATAAATAAATATTAATAAAAATAATTTTATGTATTTTTGAATTCATTCATAAAATATATTTTAATTAAAAAATATTTAATAATTAAATAAATATAAATCAAGTTCATGAAATTTATGGTTGAGGAGCCATAAATAAATCAATTATTCATTCTAGCTCTAAACTAGAACATGAACATGATATTAGTGGGTTGTAATATTTTAGTTTTGATTTTTAGTTTAAAGTGTAATTATACATTTTATTTTGGTTTGAATTTTTTTGTTATCATGTGATATCAAGTTGAATTCGATAAATCAAAGATCATGTATATATTTCTTATTTTAATTTATGAAAATCCTAAATAGTAAGCAGTTGATTGAGAGCATAAGCAGCGACAAAGATCATGATATCACTAACTCGGAAGAATTCTAAGCAACTTTTGCTAAAAATCATATTGTTGATTTTTTATTTTGAAAATGTTTCACTCCCTTCCCTCTTGCCCAAAATTCATAAATAAGAAAACTTGGTTTGTTTAAAAGCCTCTTCCCCCACAATTATTGTTGGGAAGGTGGTTGAGAACTTTAATTATAATAAATGCATGGAGTGGGAAGGAGTACCCACCTCAAAATTCATGGATAACCCAAGCTACATGGGAAAAAGGAGCAAAATCATGAATTTTGGTCAGGCATAGAAGAGAATACGGGAAGAAAGGTGATCTAAGTTGTTAAGCGAACCGGTGAGAGAAACCAATGCTTTTGAGTCAAGTTTTCATGTAGATCTATAAATGCTAGAGTGGAGAATTATGAGTTGGGACCTCATTGGGTGCACGTGAAAGAAATAGAAGGAGTAACTTGAGGAATTGCATGGCAATGAATAGATCACACTCTTGTGTTGTGTAGATCCATCAAAAGAACACTTAAAACTTGTAGAGCTCTTGAGAGTTTGGAAAGGAGATTTGTTGTGAAACTCATCATTTTATAAGTTTTTAAATTTATCCATATTGGTTGAGAGATTGTCTTAAAAATTCGCTTTGGTGGTATCATGTTATAATTAGGGGATGATAAATTGCATAAGGAAAGGTGCACCTGAGCGTATGGTTGGGTTGAAAAAAGCTCACCTCTAGTTAGTTTGTGGCACCTATAAATTCAAATAAATACTCTCATTAATTATCTACATATTATTAGTTTACCTTATGTTGTTTTGTGAACTATCATGGCATTTTGTTTATGCAATGTAATTAGCTATGACAAATGTTAAGGAGGGAAATTCTTAAAATATAATTGCATTGGAATTTCTACCTATTTCCTTGGAAATTTCTATGATATTTTCCTATGAACATTGTCAATGGAATTCAAATTCTAAATAATAAATTTGCTTGCATTTTGTAATTTCTATGTTATCAATTTTTTAGAAGCTAGAGGCTTGGCTAAGAGTTATTCAAGGAGTAATAGATTTGTTGATGGTGTTGGACCCGCCAACATTAAGGGGATCTCCCCGATATGAAGTCCCAATTAGACCTCACACCGTTTGGTGTAGGAGTCCCATCCTGTATATGGTCCAATTTCCAAATTATTAAAGATTTTCCTTGGCTCTAATTGTCAGCAAGAGAGAGAGGGATGCAATGGTGCCATAGCATGAAGGTGTGTCTGGTGAGTGTTCAGTTGTAGATGTGTCCAAGTTCTTCTACTGCGGAGAGAGGGAGAAAAGTGATCCTTTCAAAGAGATGTAATAGTACCACCCAAGAAGAGACACACATGAACCAAAAGGATTTGTCTAACATCCAACGAAATAGTCCACAAGGGATGCGACAATCATTACAAGCAATGAATGAGATAGGTTTGTCTAATATCCCGCGGAATATTCCAAAAGGATGGGACAACAATAACAACCATTAAAACACATTCTCAATAAGATAAGTACTAAAATCACTGAAATAGTTCAACTACCTTAGCACATTTGAAAGCAAACATGAAATACAAACATCCACAGAATAGTCTTACAAACATTCATAATCCATGCATGAAGAATGTGTTGGCCTTGAAGGCTTCTGTTATTAAGTAAAAGTTCCAAGACACATGCATACAATGAATATCACTAAGCTCCAATAGTGGAGCATTGGAACCACTCCTTGCTCCCCAAAAGAACTATCTTATCTCTCTAATGATTTGTGGGAGGAGGCAAGGTGAAAATTCCTTTGCTCTTACAATGAGGGGGTATATATAACAATGGGGAGGTGACGATTCACCTTCCTTGTGACGACTCTTCATATACCCTTATAACTATTTGACTTCCTATGAATTTTCAAATTTACATGACTCTTCATATTCCACACATGTCCTTTGGACTCTCACTTTACACTACATTTCTTAAACATATTTTACATCATTAGCCACAATGGTGTGCCATGTAACCACTCATGACATGACATGACATGACACTGTTGACATGGACCGCTTGATGATGTGGCAATCTCAAGTCACTGTTGTTGTTGAGTGCTAATTTTCTTCTTGAGGATGCTTTTTTTTTCACCTTTGCATGGCTTGGTGATAAGGAATCTTCAATGATCTCAAGTCTTGAATGGTGGTCGAAAACTAGTGTTTGTTTTCTTTCTCTTGATTGATCATCTTGTGTCTCAACTACAAGAGTGTCTTCTAGCATGCGTTCCTCCTTCATATCATTCTTCATCACCCTGCCATGGCGTGATAGGGTATACATGTTCCTGCAATTCACTCATGACGAGACAACATCAATCTGAAAACCCCGTAGTATAATATTGTGCATATTGATACTTTCACTAAGCCATAACATGATGGAGAGATGAGAAGAGGGCTTAGTGACTACACAATTGCACATTTCAAGTAGGCAAAGGGGAGCCTTGAGCCTTGAGATTGCGCAATGCGCAGTTCAGGCTGGGCTGAGGGAGAAAACTGCGCAGTTCCGGGAGCCAATGAGATAGGTTGAGGGGATCGGCTTTGAATGAACATATTGCGTAGTTCCAGAAGACAAGGGAGGCTGGGCCATTACGCAGTTCAAAGGCTCAGGGAGTGAGCTTGAGGCTTCCAACTGTGCAATGCATAGTTAGGGCCAGGATGGGAGGAGGAATTACACAATTTTGGGAGTCAAGGTCAGGGTTTGAGCACATAAACTACACAATGCAGCAATTCTGGGAGGCAGGAATTGCACATTTCGCAGTGCCAAGAGGCAAGTTCATGGCTAGAGGACTGGAACTATGCAATGTGCAATTTAGGGAGGCTGGGGTGAATCTAGGTTTTTTGGTCGGGAAGTGATCACCCCCACAACCTTCCTACTGTGTTAATCCATCAAAATATGCCCAAGGGTAGGAGTGATCAATGATCTCAGGTGTGATAGTCTGGGGCATAGGTGGTGGAGGATCATCTGGGATCAAATGATAGATTGAGATGATGTGTGCAGCAGATGTGATCCAGGTGGGTGGGGTGTTTTGAAAGATGGCTCGGTTGCGTGCAATCCAAATACCCCAACAGACTAATGTGGGGAGATTGTAGAACTTGTGAGGATTAGATGAAAGCCACCAGGAATCCCAGGCAATAGGAATAGTCAGTCCCTCCCATCTAAGGGGAGGTTGAGGGAAGCAAGGATAAGGGCCCATAGGTTAGGAGTGGCAGGACAAGAGAGGAAAAGTTTCTATGAGTTCTCAGAGGTCGAGGCACAGAGGGCGCATCTGTTGGGCCCAATGTGTGAACGCATTCGTAGATTGGCCCCAGTAGGAATTTTCTCGGTCATAATGCACCACATAAGAAGTCTAGCTTTAGCAGGACATTTGAGCTTCCAAAGGGTGCGCCACCAAGGGTATAGTATTAATGTCTGATGGGGCCTATAGATGTGTAGATAAACCATCTTTTGGAGAGTATCTGTCGTGCTTGGAGGTGATCCAAATAAT